>NHTK01006063.1:0-53481 GCA_002938355.1 Panaeolus cyanescens | reverse complement strand
CAGATGCACATTTTCACTGCACCCTGTCGCATATGTAGCGATGTCGAACTCGGTACACATTCACACCTCCTTGTGCAGCTCGTAGTCTGTGTGATCATTTTTTCGCTCCTGTTGTTCGACTTGACTCATTCGATCCGAATCTATCGAGTCTTGCCAGACAACCGTGCGCTGGATGGATGATAGCAGCTTGTGCGAATGATATTATGGTCTATGATCCATTGTCACCGCATCATACTGAGATGGTTTTGCCCCTTCGTCTTCTGAAGCAGGTGTCCAATTGATCAGATATTGAGATGCAATAATTATAATAGTTATTAACCCTCCACCCTAGGCCATGAGCGAAAAACTATTGTACGTGAAAATATATTAATGTTGTTTTTTGGCAATTTTTTGGACGCACTCTCCAAAGCGCTTCTCTTGGCTTTCAGCCGTACATAGCAAACGCGGTCTGATTATGACGCAAGATAATTCTGCAGAATGCGGCTTGTGCCGACGGTATGTAGTGGTAGCTAGAACGATGACGCGCCCATGCCATGCGCCAAGACGGGCATCCGACACTTGCCAGTATCGATCGTTGTACGGCCAACAATTACCATTTGGCTTGAATTTCATTCTGATTCGGCACCGTTTCAAAACGACTCCGTTGAAGCAAAGAAGGAAAGTGTACTGACAAATAAGGGTTGTTAGGCTTCCAGGAGGTTCGGGATGGGATAGGTGCGACGGTCAAAAGCGTTTGTTTGTAGGCGCTCGCATTCGCTTTTTTCAGAATCAGAATCATTGCAGATTTCAGAGATCATGATCATGTGAACAATTAAATTAAAATGGCGCGATACCGTAGGGTACCAAAAGTCTGAAGATACGGTACACAGTGCACACAGAGGCTGTGGGTCCATCGATAGATACCCATTTGGCTTCAAACGGTTTTTCTTGGTTTAGTTTTGCTGCGTTTCATTTTGATGACGATTCTCCGATAGATAGGACATTGAACTTTTAGGTACTGCTTTTTACTTTACGGTACCCACATACCTGTGGCACTTTTCTGCATTACAGGGTTTTAAGTCTATGAAAGGTAGAATCAATGCGCTATCACCGGTGGGTCTTGAGATAACGATAACAGGGACACATTGCATCATACAGAACAAAGAGATAACTTTCTGCTTTTGCACCACTGGATCTCACCCACGTGTGATATCAGCGAGATTCATTGTTCGAGTCTTCGAGAACTTAGAAGCTGTGAATTGATGCCATCGATGATGGTGTCGGTGATTCGTGCAAAATAGGACTTCGAGATTTTCATTACTTTCGAAGCTTCTAGCACTGGCAGGACGTCGATTCCTGTGCAAGCTCTAAGGCGCCCTGGCACGGCAATAATCAAAATACTATCTATCATAGAAAGGGTCTTGGAGAATCCTGCTTATCCAGGTACATGTGTAACAACATGTCGGCACAGTTGTGCTGATTGCACAATGTGCAGGACCGTAGTCCGGGTTCATCGAAATTCAATTTTGATACCTTCCTTAGTCGCTAGGAGATATTTTTGTCGCAGGCTCAGCTGTACGAAAGCATGTGAAGACTAGGCTCCTCCAGGCCTGAGCTCACTTGGATGGTGCTCAACGCGTTTTCTTTTGCCGGTTGCTCCTTTCAGGATTTATTGTGGACCCTTCATGAGACTCGGGCTTGAGTGGCTATTTCTAAGCTGCTGACACAACCCACTCTTTGAAGAGAGCTGAAAGAATGTATTACGGAAGCCGTGGCGCCGGTAGATGCTCAAATCATGCCAGGGAGATAACAGTGATTAACCCTGAATCTGAGGTCATTGACCTGGCTTTCGATGAATGGTGCGTCTAGAAACCGAAAGGTCCGACGATAACCTAACCAGTCTGTGAAGTCGCTGTAGACCGTGGACATTAAGACCAACAAGTTGTCAGATGGGAGGCTGGAGCATCCCCGAGATCCAGGTATGGAAAGTATTACGGCAAGACGGAACGGAGATGCGGCGGACTCAACGGCCACACGTGCAGATACGATCGTAAATGGCGTCGGAAAGGTATCATAATCTTGCTCGATCGCATTGTCGTGCCGAGTCCGGGTTTGTTTTCGATTCATGAATATTTTGTTCGTTATTTGAGGACAATAGAAGGATTTGGGGTGAGTTTTAAAAGTGAAGGGATCAGGTATTTGAAATGGAAGGGAGAAATGAATAAAAACAGTTCTTTTTTGCTTCTTTTTTGTGAATATTGCGAAAGAGATCTGCGATCGGCCACATATGTCACCAATCTAAAGTTTGCACTTGTTGCACAACATCACCCCGAAACTGCATTCGGACACACTCGGCCAGGTTAGACTACAATCACTTGCTTTTCGTAACGGTTATAAGGCAACTGTCGACATGCCTTTTGCAAATTTACCGACAGACCCTCCTCACGACAATCATCCTCTCGCAGGCGAGGTCTTTGAACCACTTCCTACGACAAGTAGGCAAAGTTCAATTTCCACCGTCCATCCCAACCGACTCGCCCATTCTCCTACTTCACGTCAAGCGTCGGCGCCTCTTGAAGTATTGACCCAATTGCCTCACGGTGCCCTCCCTGGAATTGAACGTGAATACGGACCCTTTCACACCATCCCCAGTCCGATGCCTCACTCAACCTCTGGTGGTTCCAAACCACAAATTTCGATTGCCCTCGACCAACCCTACATCGTCCTCAATGGTACAGGACCGGACGTGGAATCATCGCGCATGAGCGGAAAAGTGGTTCTTACCCTTCCTGAAGCGACGTCTCTACGTGATCTCACTCTGCAGTTCAGAGGTAAAGCACGGATACCCATGCCTGCCTCGGAGTCGTAAGTTTGCTGCCCGAACATTGATAACTATTGGACCCTGACACAAAACCCATAAGGTTAATCAACAACACCGCCTCCATCACATATGTCATCTGCAACCATGAATGGCATTTCCTAGAAACGCCCGCGTCAACAACTTCAGCTGCTCCTACGACTGGTAAAAAGCAACACCATCCAGTGCGCACACTAAAAGCGGGTCAACATGTATTTCCCTTTCATCTCGACATTGGTGGGACACTACCTGCTTCTCTCACTACCCCAGTCCTTGGAGGTGCCTCAATAACCTACAAACTTCGTGCCATCGCACATCGGCCAGCTCTTTCCCTTTCACCGAATCCAACCTACACCACCCCGGTCTCCATCATTCGTGGCTTCACTCCAGACGCCTTGGAATACCAGCAAACCCTCGAAATCGAGAACACATGGCCAGGAAAAATCATGTATTCTGTGGTTTTGCCACATAAAGCTTGGGCGGGAGGAGATGAACTCGTTGCCCGGTTGACACTGAGTCCTTTGAGCAAGGGTGTCAAAGTGCTTGGCGTTGTGAGTGCATTATGGGAGGTTACCAAGGTCTGGGCGCGGAGTGGTTGGGTTGAGGACACGAAGGTGGTTGTCTGGGGCAGGAGCGAGATACGCCATGGCAAGGCGGTTGGCGTTCCTATGACAGGCTTTGGAACTTGGCAAGGGCTAGGGATTGGCAATGTGCGAGGAGATTGGGAAGGGGAATCAGCAGCCGCCAGCTTGGGTTTTATTGTTTCTCATCTCAATGATGAAGACGCGCAGAATGGGCATGATAGGGCTGAGGACGACAGTAGGGCGGGCAGTGATGTTGAAGATCCTGGTTATGTCAATAACGACGTTATTACCCTCGTGAAAATGAAGATACCTCCAACAACATTCGGGCAGCATGGAAAGCAGCCGCACAGTCGGCCAGCTACACCTGGTACAACAACGCCTCCTTACCCCCTTCCTTCGACGTCCTCTGCAATACCCTCAGCCAACTCATCACACCCTTCATCTCCTCTCGATACTCCGGCCCCTCATCTAACACCTTCGCATTCCGTAGACCCGATTCATACGACACATCGAATTCGCTGGAGCATTTTCCTGCTCAATCCTGATGGCCATGTTTCGGAGCTCCGATGTTCACTTCCCGTCCACATCCTTGATGGCCGCTTATTGGAGGAAGCGAAAGGCTCAAGTCTTCCCGTTCGTAGAGTGCTATTTTCGAGACGGCAAGTGTTCGGTGTTACAGGGGATCAAAACGGGGAAGGATCTGAGATGGACGTGGATGATGAGTTCCAGGGAGACGAAGGTCCTGATAGCCAGTTCCTCGAAGCGGATCGACAGCTCCCCAGTTATCATGCGCACTTGCGGGATCGTGTTGCGAATATGTTTTTACCTGAAGGAGCGACGATGCGCGTTAACAATCCTTGGATTCCGAGCTCGATGCCAATGAGTCCGGATACTGAGCATAGTTCAGGTTCAGGATGGCAATCTCCTCTTCCCCTTCCTAACGGCTTTGGTGTTAGTGGTGCAGATTCTATGCCCAATAGCCCAAGACATAGGCCAATGGATCTTATCGCTTCTGATATACCCGTATCTCATACCCCTCCTCGCGTCTCCAGCTCAACTCTACTTCAAAGAGAGAATCGGAATCCAAGTTATGGGAGCTTCCCAACCCTATCTGCCCCAACGGGAGCGATTTCCACGTCCTCCTCTTCTAACCATTCCATTGATCGACATGTCATAACCGGCTCAACACCACTGGAGTATGTCAACTCAGAACTGCTTCTGAGTCTGAATAACGAACGCTCTGGTGGCTCGCGTTCACAAAGTCGCCCGCAGAGTAGACAGGGAAGTCGACCTGGTAGCAGGTGGGTTAGCCGTCCTCACAGTCGGAGCGGGAGCCCTGAGCGTGGCGGTGAGGATCATTCTGGTCATGGTGAACCAGGTTCCCCAGGACACGGACACGGGCATGGGCATCATGGGCTTCGTCATTTCATCAAGGCAACGATGCGCCCGTTTACCGCTCTAACGTCTCACTCTCATCCACACTCAAGCTCGCATAGTCATACCTCCAGCTCTCGACATTCGCCTACAGAGTCAACATCGTCACTTCCAGCCCATCTCCCCCATTCGACGCCCAACTCTGCTCAAGCCCAACATTTTGGGTTGGGCAATTCCCATTCTACCTCTCACACTCACTCACATCCAAATTCATTGCTACACCATCCACATACGCCGCAGCATACCCCCTCGCCTTTAGCGGCTTCAAGGTCAGGATCTCATGCGTCGTTGGCGCATGTAGCATCTTCTCCTTCTATGGCGGTGGGCTCAGTGACGGCGCCTGATTACCTCCATCGTGCTCTTGCGGAAGTACCTGACTATTCTGTCGCGGCGAGAGGGTTTATGGGAGGCGTGCCGCCTCTTACCAGTCTACAGGGCCTGCCCAGCTATGAAGAGGCATCTAGACACCGGTCCAGAAACACTGAGACCCATGCAGTGGATCAGACTACAACAGAGAGAGCCGAAGACGACGCGGATTCTGATGATGGCGAAGGCGTCATTCAGATGAGAGTTCGCAATAGAGCAACTGTAGCTTCCTGATCGTATTATTCTTTTTCTTATTGGTTTTCAATTTCTTATTTTCTCTGCTTTGGGGTTTTAAATTTCTAATATCTAGATTTTTTTTTGCTTTCGGATTCTGTACATCATCCCCATCTCTTCTTTCATTTATTCTTGCTTTCATTTTGGGTTACTGATTAAATATCCCCTCAACACACTACCCCCCATTTTTATATGCATAATATAGGACCATCTCACCCCATTGCTTTTTATTCCATCTCATTTGTCTTAGAAGGATGGCCGGTCTAATAATGACGGCTGCCCAAAAAATGTTTCTATTACCACATGCTCATTCTTCACTGTTAATAGTCTATGTACCTCTGCTCGTATAGCGCAACAAATCGCGTCTGTATTATCAACATTTAGCCAGCTTAAAATAAAATGCACAGTTTATCAACTCGTCCGTACCTCATGTACTGGTCCCAGTGGTGAATGACTAGGCTCGCAAATTCAATGTGAACTTGAACGGCTGCTCTGATAATGGTTTGAGATAATCATGCAACTTCTTGGATTCGCGTTGTAGGTCTTCTTCAAACGTCCAAACCTTGAGCGAAACGGAGGACAAGTGTTTCCAGCCAGGTTTGGTCAGCACGTCGGACAGCGGCTTCCACAGACTCCTTTTCATTGAAACGTCATGGAACAAAATCCTAATGATGTATATGGTTACTTCCAACGAGGTCAAAACGTTGTCAGGTTCGAGCTCGTTGAGTACTGCGATTAGTGTTGAGTAGGGATCCTGGTGTCCTGCCAGATCGCCATATCGAGAGCAAAAGACGAGTTTCTTGAGGGAATGGCGTTGGGGAAGTATAATGCCCTGTAAACATCGAGCATCTTCGTAGGGGTCTAGCTCGTTATCTAAACAAAAATGAGTTATGAAATTGGGCTAGGCAGTAAAGAAGAAGAACTCACCGCCCCTATACTCTATGCCGAGAGATAACTGCTTCAGATGCTGAACGTTATGACACTGTATCACCTCCGAGGCTTGTTGGAGAGATGTAGTATTAATAAAGGGGCTGAGGTGCAACTCCTCAAGTTCTGAAAGGTCAAGCAGAAACTGTCCATCTTCACGTTTTGCCTTTAGGGTATGGATCTTCGGATCGTAATCGTATTCGTCAAAGTCGATGTGTACGAGTGACTGAAGACGCATCGGAGGATATTGTATGGCTGGTGAGTACATATCCACAAGATCTACATGATCCAGCTCGAGATGGCGAAGTTGGTAAAGAGGCGCCAGATTATGGATGACAAAGGTTTTGATTCCGTGAAGGCTTAACCGTTCAAATGATGGTAGACCGGAAAGCGCTTCAAGTGACTTGGTAAGATGAGGGGACCACCATTCGTGCTCTTCATATATATGGATTTCGAGTGAGGAGAGGTTGACAAGCAGGGGAAATACGTGGGGTAGTGCCACCTGATCGACGTAGCGCGTAGGATTAATGATATATAAATGGCGTATGTACCCCAGTACTTGAGGGTGATCCTTTGTGAGTGCGACAAATTTCAGGATTTCTGGCATAGGAAACGCCTCATTTTCCTCGTCCCAATCGTCTGTGTCCTCCCCGATTGTGATAGAAGAAAACATATGTTTGCGACATTGATCCCTGCAGAATGAACACAATGTGGAGAATGTTTTTAGCGTCTCCCAGTCCTTTGTTTCGGCTAGAATGTCGATGATTTCAGCGACAATATCGAGAGGGAGATTGGGTACAGCCATTTTGCTGTCATCTGGATCATGGTCAGGATAAAAGTTTGAGTTCTTGAACTACATATGTAGTACTTCGGCTTGGCCGCGTGTACGAATGACGAAATCAAATATTGAAACTCCGTAATGGCACTTGCCGGATCTATAAGGCTTAGACTTCGAACCTTTTTTTTTGGGGTCTCATTGAATTGAAGAGTGAATCGAAGATGAACATATTATTCTACTACATGTTCAAGACCAATGGTCACAAAGAGTTAGAACTCATCATCTGAAGAGCTAATCGAACCTTCTCAATCTTCTCCATCCGATCCGTCCTCCTCATCAGATTCACTCTCAAGAATGTCCAAAGAAGTGTAACCCAGATTGAACTTGAAAGGGAGGGAGAAAAGTGGTTCGAGGAACGAATGGAACATCGCGAGGTTTTTCGAATTCACCCTACTGACAGACCATGGACTTGTTAGCTCCAGAGTGACAGATTTCAGATACTTCCAGCCGGGTTGGGATAGAACGTCAAAAAGCCGGCTCCATTCGTTTTCAGAAGTCCAAAATGGGCCCGAATCAGCGTGTGAGGGGGGAGTGTAGACCATTATGAATAGGTTGGTCAGGATATTGTCAGGTTCCAACTGGCTGAGTGTCGAACAGAGACCGCCGTACGGATCGTTGAAATTGTTAGTTTTGGGATATCGGCAGATAACCCTGAGATCCTTCAAGGACTTGCGTTGGGGGAGCAATAGATCCTGTATGGCGCGTTGGTAGATAATTGCTTCGGCTACCTCTGGTGTGGGTCGTGTTAAGACTTTTAGCAAGTATTATCTTGCAGGACAAATAGACAAGACATTTACCAAAAGGCGGGTCCACTGTATAATCCAAAATCTCCAACGCATGTGAACCTTGAACATTTAACAAACGCGTCATCTGTTTCAGAAACTCAACACTGAGCTTTCCGAGCTGGAATTCTTTCAGCTGCGCAAGGCCCAGAAGAAACTGTCCATCCTTGCGCTTCATATGCAAACAGCTGAAATGCAGGTCGTCTAATTCAGATCCTTCATAGTCCTCCATGTCGATGTCGAGTGTTTCGAGTTGGATGGGAGGATACGAGACGTCAGGCTGAGCGTCTGAATCAGGGCCATCGCAAAAGCAAATGCTTGAAAGCTCGAGGTACTTTAGGTGCGACAAGGGCGCCAATGCCTTCAAGGGAACATAGATAAAACCGTTTAGCGTCAAACGCATAAGCGAAGGAGTAGAACTAAGACCCGTCAGGATGTCAGTCTGCAGATCGGTCCATTCACATCCATCTTCACAGAAGATTTCAAGTGAAGTGATGTTTGACAGCTTTGTCACGATAAGGGGCAGGTTGTCCTTGTCGCGAGTGGCATTGGTGAGGGACAAATGTCGAACACATGGTGCGACGGCTGGATTGTCTTTTATGAGGGATATAAATCGTGAAAAGGTCACAGCATCTCCGCGCGTGTGTTCTTCAACCTCGATGGTCTTAAATCGACGTTTGCGACAGTGATAGTGGCAGAATGAACAGAGCTGCGACAAGCTTTGAATTGTTGCCAATCTTTCTCTTCCGCAAGAATATCGATGATTTCTACAACAATGTCCAGAGGAAAACTTGGAGTTATCATGAATGAATACGAGCGATACTGAAGAGATGGGCTGAGTCAAGTAAAGGAGAGTGAAGCTAGTGGAGGTTGGTAAATGTGGCCGCTTGTCATGGTACTTTCGCCCTTTGAATATTCAAGTCCCGAATGAAAGAGGTTCATTATCTTATGACAGCAGGCTTTAGCCTCATTCTAGTCCAGATGGTCACAAATTTCAATAAGCTTGTTGACAGATTGTTTCGATAGTCCGGAAATGTAAGATTTGGCGCTGGTAAGTAAGTAGGGTGATCCTTCATAAGGGAGACAATTTTCAGGATTTCTTGTATAGGGTCAACATCTTCTTTGTCCCGAAATTGGCGGCACTCACGGTTAGACTGTAACTGCAGAGATGGGACCAGTCGACGATACACAGTTATTCGCAAGGATTCGACCTCAAATATTTTCCTTGGAGTAACACAACGTTAACTAACTAAGCAAGATACTTGTTCTAAGAAAAAGTAGAGTGCAACATATTATTTACCTACGTGCTTGAGCCACCGGTACCATTCAGCGCTAGCGCTTAGGACCGCCAGTGGCATCGAAATCTATTATGTAATAGTCAAAAATCATCATCCGAAGAACCCGTGGAACGATCTGAATCTTCTCTATCTGACCCAGATGTTTCGTCCTTCTCACCAAAATCACTGTAGTCAAGTTCAAACTTGAAAGGAAGGGAGAAGAGTGGTTCGATGAAGGAGTGCACCATTGCAAGGCATTTCTTCGTCTCACAGGTCCATGAAGCTATCTTCAGCGTGACTGAAGTTAAACATGTCCAGCCTGGCTTGGCCAAAACATCGCAAAGTTGGTTCCATTTGTCCTTAGAGGTCTGAAGAACATCTAAGTCGTCAGACAATGAAAGATAAAGTTGGATCGTTATGGATAGGGTTGTCAGGACATTGTCAGGCTCCAAATGACTGAGCACTGAACAGAGCCCACAGTACGAATCGTCGAATCCAGCAGCGAGTCTGCTGTATTCACAAAGAACCTGAAGCTCCGTTAAGGATTTGCGTTGGGGTAGCAGTATGTCTCGTATTACGCGCTGATAAACCTCTACGTCGTCTTCATCTGCGGTATTAATTTTAGCAAATATGACCTTGATGTAAAAATAAACAAGATGTTCACCGTTCAATATTTCTGAAGCCATTACACAACGCACACTCTTCAGTGTATGTGCACCTTGAACATTGAATAATCCTGCTATCTGCGCGAGAGAGAAAATATCAAGTCGTCCCATGCCGAATTTATTCAGATGCGCAAGGCCAAAAAGAAACTTCCCATCCTTGCGCTTCATCTGTAAACGGCTGAAGTCCACATCGTCTTTGTAGCCTTCATAGTCGTCGATGTCAAGTGTGGTGAGCTGGATAGGAGGGTAGGAAATGTCCACATCAAGGTCACGGTCATCTGCAGAGAAGTCAATATTTGCAAGCTCGAGGTGCTGCAGATACGACAATTGTGCCAATGCCTTCAGTGGAATGTCGGTCATCGACACCAGCCTCAAGCGTATAAGGGAAGGAAAAGATCCGAGTGCCGCTAGGACATGGCTCAGTAGATCGGTCCATTCACGCCCATGTTCCGAGACGATTTCAAGGGACGCAATGTTTGTCAGCTTCGTCACGACAAGGGGCAAGTCTGCGTTCTCCCCCCCGTCTCGACTGGCATTGAAGAGGGACAAATGTCGAATACATGGTGCGACAGCAGGACTATCTTTGATAAAGGATATGAATCGCGAAATGGTAACAGTATCTTCTTCTTTTCCGACCTTGATGGTCTCAAATTGACGCCTGCGGCAGCGAGAGTGGCAAAATGAGCACAGCTGTGACAAACTTTGAATGGTTTCCCAATCTTCCTCTTCTGCAAGAATATCGATTATTTCTGCAACAATGTCAAGAGGGAAACTTGGAGCTATCATGGATCAATACGAGCGATAGGGATTCAGAAGAGCAAAGTCAAACGAAGGTTGGCAAGGCATAAACTTGAAATACATCGCCACATATTCAATTTTGCATCGCTCTTTGAATATTCGAGTCCCGAATGAAAGGGTCCAGCCAGGGACGTCACCGACTTCTACGACTTCCTTGAAAGCCTACCACCAACAGTAACTCCGAAACGACCTGCCAACAAGCTTATTGAGCCTACCTAGATTCTAGACGGTATGAGACAAAAATATTAATGCTTAAATGACGTATGTACAAGTTCGTTCTATAATATCTCCAACTATGTCCAGAGGAAAACCCGGAGTTGCCATGGTTCAATTCGAGCGAGACCGAGATGAGCAGGGTCGAATGAAGCTTGGTAAAATGCATCAAAGGCGTGATTTTGTATCGCTCTTTAAATATTCGAGTCACAAATCAGGGTCAAGGGATGTCGACGTCTACTACAAACTAAAGAGAATATACTCGTAATATATCGATCGAATTTGAACGACTGAACGACTCGAATTTTCATACTCCAAAAGGAATGCGTGTCAGTTCTCTTTAAGTTAAAATCAATGTTCAGCACTTAGGCAATATACCTGTATTACAGATTATGTATCAAATGATATCCAATCGGATTCCTGATCCAACTTGAAGTTAGCGCCGAACATTGTTGAGGAGCTGCACAAGTTCATACTGACCTTCAAGACTTTATCCTTCTGTTCTTATTATGTGTCTGGTTCCACCCCTCTGGAGCAACATTCTCGGCTCCTCCGCCCGAGCGAAACATGTGCCCGCGGTTGGTATATTTAGGGCGCTTATTATGCTTCTTGGCACCATCACCGTCACCCAGCCTCAAATTCGATGACGTCAAAGGCTGAATCCTCTCCCAAACATTGTAGGCTGTGTCAGTGATCATTTTAATGGTGAGTTCGGTGTTGGTCAGTTCTCCCCATGTATATAGCCCCTGCATCGCAGCACCAAACTTGTCAGTGGGTAAAGAAGCGACGAGGGCTGCAATGAAGATTTCATCCGGTATCCCGCCTTTGGACTCGATATATTGCTGGCGTAACGACATCATATAGGCGAAGTGAGCACGCAGCGATGCGTTCTTCTTGGAGGCGTCAAATCTGGTGCGGAACATTGTGGCGATAAGGTAGTAGTTTCCACCACCTCTGGCCGTTCCTGCCAGTGTTCGTACTCTCCCCTCGTACATCCTACGCAATGTTATCCATATCATTGCGACAGTCGGCTGGTTATGAATCTCGATCATCACGGTAGGTGGAAGTGCGCGAAAGATGATGGTTTTCGCTGACCATTCGTTCTTCACCCAGTCCTTCCAGTCCCTTACCAACTCCTCTGCAACACTCTCTTCCAACGGGTTTTGAAACTCAGTATCGGTAGCGGTATACGTCTTTCCGTCCTTGACCACGGGGCGGAGAACCTCGACGGCAAGACCTTCAACATTATCGTATAAATCACGAGAAATTAACTCGCCGTATACGATGTCCTTCCAAAATACCCAGTTGGATCCCGACTCATCCAGAACGGGGAGGCAACTAAGGTCGACCTCTGCAGTGAATGTTTCATCAGCGAATTTGCCCATAACTTGCAGTAGTATCGGCGTGATTAGGAAAATGTGTGAAATGGTGGTAGTAGTTGGAGGAAGATGTCAATGGAATTATGATCTAGAAAACATCAAGAAATAGTAGCAAACTTGAGACCATAAGAATAAATATTTACTGTGTTAGAGAGCGATCTGAAAAGCGGGAAAGGGGGATTTAAGTGTCTAGCGACTCGAAAACCTTTTTATCCTATAAAGCCGATCCAACATTCTATCAAGGGCTCAAATTTACAATGGTCAAATTAAGCTTTAAGCATGAGCCTCTCCCGGACTACATGTAGGTGTGGTTCAGACTCCGTTGCAATATCGGTCACGCTCGATCGGTTTTCGTCGACAATGGCTATTGCGACAGAGTCAAATCTTTTAATAGAGGTGGTCATGGATCGAGGAAACATATTACAACTTTGTTGAACTATTTAAATCAAAGACGGGAGGATAGCTATGCTCGGCGCGACAGCTACAAATTCGGAAATCAACCTGCTCATGCGGCGGTCACCTTCATCAATATCCTCCTTTGGTGTGTGATCTAACATGAGCTTAAAGTGAAAATGCTTCGAGGAATTCGTCAGAGGCTCAAAGTAAGACGAAAGCTTTGCGAATTGAGCCCTAGGAGAGCACCCAATACCCAATATTCGCAGGGACACTTCTGTCAAGCTCTTCCATCCTGGTTTGTTTAATACGTTACAAAGGCTTCTCCATTGTTCTCCGAATATGTCGACGTCCTCTGAACGGTTAAAAGCGGACACTGTAATCGCCACTCTGAGACTTGTCAATGCATTTTCCGCTTCCAATAAGTCAAGTGTCTGACATAAACCAAGATAGGGATCGTCTCGAAGGTCGAGGGCGAAGGAATGGAACTCCAGCACTCTCAAAGTCTTTTGTTGTGGCAATATCCAGCTTTGAAGTGCTTGAGTGTAGTTGTATCTTCGCTCTTCGTCTACAAAGCAGAGTCAATATAAGCTCAGTGAAGGGGATGTGACCAACTACCGTCTAAGAAGCGAGAAATTGAGAACGACATTTCCTTCAACGAGGCGATGCGATGAGATTGGAAGAATCGAGATACATGATTTGCAGAATCCTGTGAGGCTGCTAAAAACCGAAAGCTCTCCAATTTAGAAAGGTCGATGTAGAAGTCCCCGTTTGGTTTCATGAGCTCTAATGCAGTGCCAGGCTCTCCATCTTCTAAATCTTCGAAAGCGGTCATAGCCAAGGACTTGAGGTAGATCGACTCAGAATCAGGATTCAAAGGCTCCTCTTCGATTAGTTCCACTGCTATCAGCTCCAGGTGTTGAAGTCTGGGAATGGCCATGATGACATTGATAGGAAATTGGGCGACATCATCGAGAATAAGGTGCTGAAAGCTTGCATGCTGAGATAACGCTTGTATACACTCGGAGAGAATGTCGGACCAAAATTCACTTTTGAGTCGAATTTCCAGTGTTGACAGGTTGGTTAGCTTGGACAATGCTTCTGGTAATCCTGCTTGATCATCGCCTCCATCGGCGGGGTTGATCAGAATAAGGCATCGAATGTGAGCTGCAACTCCGGGGTGCTCTGATATTAGAGTTGTAAATTGGAGTATAGAAGGCAAATTTTGCGATTCTCCAACTTCCAAGTCTCCATCTTCTTCAATTGCGATAGTTGCGAAAAGATGTTTGCGGCATTGGTCTCGAAAGAAGGAACAGACAGGGGATAGGTCCTTAAGAACTTCCAACTGTCCATCTTTGGCAAGTATATCGATAATACTTGATATAATTTCCAGAGGAATAACTGTGGTGTGCATGGAAGGCAAAAGAGGATTGTTTGGAGACCGCAAACCATTCGATTCCAGAGAAAAGATGCGTGCGCGTGTGAATGCTTGTTCTAACTCCGATGCGGCGCGTCCATGGCTGGTGTCCGATGGACATTTCCTCCAACTTACCACCACAATTTATACAGCAATATCATTAATTTATTCCAAACTTTTTCATGAGCAAATTAAATTCTATTTCTATATTGCGACCACGATTCTCAAGGGGATTACTCACCGGAACCAGTCGACAAATTGTTCATATCCCCGAGCATTCGGATATATTTGCGTTTGGAGCAGCCTCCAATGTCAAGGAGCCGCTTGTTCGTGATATATCATGGGATGTAAATGAAGGAGAAGCCTGGGCGATTGTTTCGGGAGCAGGAGGTGGGGGAAAGAGCGCCATTTTCAGAGTATGTTATTCTTATCAATATATTTTCAAAGGTGAAATTGACGATGAACAAAGCACAGACCTTGTTAGGATACACAAGAATTGCACCACCAAGCGCAGAGTCTCAAGCCAATTGGGCAGAGACCGGAGGACTATACCCGTATTTGTCTAGCTTAGGAGGAGACCCATACACCCGCGTCTCTCATGTGTCATTCCGTCAACACTCAGGCGGTGAATCTGGGGCTTTCTTTGATTATACGACACGCTATGGAGCCATGCGAGAGGAAGAAGACCGCGTAACTCTACGAGACACGTTACCCCATGTCGAAGCTGCTCGACAATCCCTGTTTGATGCGTTGGTTGAAAGGATGAATCTGACAAACTTGCTTCACTTGCCTATCATCACATTGAGCAACGGCCAAACGCGTCGATCACGGATTGTAAAGGCCATTTTGGATCAACCAGAGCTTCTGCTCTTAGATGAACCTCTAAGTGAGTAAGCCTTTTGCTTGTGGTTTTTTATTTGGTAGCTAATTCACCAAAAACAGCTGGACTGGATCCTCCTTCACGGAAGTCCTTACTGGATATTCTACAGGCATTACACAGCAAAAGTTGTCCTCGAATTATCATCGGACTACGACATGGAGAAGAAGTTCCCTCCTGGATCACTCACATTTTGGAAGTAGCTGGGGGTCACGCCAAAATCCAGAGTCCCTCATTCATGCCTGTTCATACTATTACGCCACCCAAAAATACTGGAAGTGCAAGCAAGACAGGACCTTCTCTTCAAAGGCACAAGCTTTTGATCGATTTAAAAAACGTCAACGTTTCATACGGCGATCGGAAGGTAGGGTTGTTCTAACAGATCATTTAAACTATTATAACCAGTTTCTGTCAGATTCTGCAAAATATCAACTGGGAGATTCGGGCGGGTGACCGTTGGCATCTTCAAGGCGCAAATGGTAGATCATTGACAATATAACGCGAAAAATATACTCACTTCTGGTTTCTAGGAAGTGGCAAAACTACGCTACTTGCACTCATCACAGGGGACCACCCACAGTCCTACATTCAAAAACACCTCCAGCTCCCAACCATTACTTCACCGCAAGATAGCTCTTTTGATCGTCACAGGCCTTCTTTTTCCTTGCAACACAGAAAACGTATACCGTCAGCCCACCTCCGCACACTCATTGGTGTAGTGTCACCTGAGATGTACGACGCGTTCCCCAGACGTCATCCAGGCATGAGCGTATGGGAAGCTGTTGGCACTGGCTTTGATGGTGGCTTCGTCCCCCGCACCAAGGGAGCTTCCCCTGCTCAGCTCAAAGTCGGAGGAATTGGTCATGTAGACGTATCTGATGAAGAGCTGGGGACAGGAATGTCAACACACGACATCGAGCAAAGACGAGAAGCAGTGAAGCAATGGCGAGTCCAACGGTGCTGGGAGGTCCTCGAGTGCCTGGGTCCTGCTGCCTGGTCATCTTCTGCGTCTACAAGTCATGATTCAACCTTAACGCGGGAATTTGCACAATCAGCTTTTGCGTCACTGTCCCCTGGAGAACAACGTTTAGTACTCCTTATGCGAGCATTGGTCGGACAACCACCGATAGTTTTGCTTGATGAAGCTTGGAGTGGGATGGATGATGCGATGATTTTGGCTGCTCAACGCTATCTGCGAGGGGAACGAGCTGACGGGAAGTCTGCTGTTGGTTCCGACCAGGCTGTAATCGCGATCTCTCATTGGGAGGATGAAGTACCTTGGACTGCTGAAGAGGTCAAAGTCCTAAAACTGTAGTGACGCCTCAAAGGCCAAAATTCCCTCATCAAGTAACGCCAGACTTCCCTCGTCAGCTTACTTAAAGCCGGTCGTCCCATCCGTCAATACCTGTCATTCATACTGCTATGAAATTCAGTTATGTATACCCTACCCACGTTCAAGACGTCATAACTTCTTGTGTGCAATGTCTTGTTTACTGGTTCCTGAGCTGGGGTCGAGGTTCGCCTTTGAATGTTGGGACGTCTGTATTTGAAATTTCTGATCATTGTTTCAACTTGACTGTAAACGCCTGTAAACGCTCAGCGCTCCCCTGTGGATTCGTTGTTCTGTTTGAGCACTCCTTTTCTGTTTATGACTCCTATTCATCATGATTCGCCAGGCAAAGTGACATATCCTCTGACACACTCGCTGGTCTTATCAACCACCCCGGCGTCCGCCAAATCACAGACATGCAGGTTTAAACAATGTATGTGTGTACGTTCCTCATTCATGTTGAAATATGTCCTGTTGTTCCTGTTAGACAAACTGAATATTAAAGGACAGCGAGTTGAACGATGCCAAACCTTTGGTTTAGCCACTTCAGCGAACCACTATGCGCGTCTCAACTCCAAAGTTCTTGCAAGGCTTGATCCCATTGTTCTGCGTCTTTGGGGCAGAGGCAGTGACGTTTTCTGATGTTCAACACATCACCATTAGCAATCGCTGCCCTACTTCGATTCCCCTCTACATCAACGGCAAATCTAGCGGACGGTTGTCGCCTGGAACTGCTATAACGAAGGCGTTTGACAAGGATTGGCATGGACAGATCTACACTTCGTTGAATGGAGGTCTTCCTTCAGGAAAAAACGCGACTCGGGCTGGTTTCTTTGGCAGCGTGAGTTGAGGTTGCTTAACACATGATGTCAAATTCTGAGCTTTTAAGTAGTCCGGCTACTACTACGTTCTCCAAGATCCTGATTACTTCAATGTTGGAGTTAGTATTACCCCGCGAATTCGCCATGTATGTGTTCTCATTTTATAATCGTTATATTTTCTTAACGTCCGTCGCGTTTAGAAAGATGGATTTTGCACCGTGGCGTCTTGCGACACAGCCAACTGTGGGACTGCTTTCAGCTCACCTCCCGGTTCATTCCCTGTCTTAAGCCATATCCCCCCGGCGCTTCCCCTTCACTCTTGCCATATCTCAAAACCGAAGTATACCGTGACGTATGTCCCTTGATGCACGGATAGGCCCAGACACCGACGCCTAATCGTTACTTCGACAGATTTTGCCCATCTCGTGCTATCCCATCTGGTCAAGATGCGGTCCGCTTACACCCTAACGGCAATACGAACAAATGCCTTGAGGTCCGAGGGGGTGTGTTCACGAACGGATCGCCTGTGCAAATGTGAGTCTCTTCACAGGGTCTCCAGATGCAAAATCTAACCAATACCACCAGCTACGACTGCAATAAATCAGCTGCTCAGAATTGGATCATCAAGCATGGTGACCAAACTACTGTCCAAGTCGCCGGTACCAATTTCTGTCTGGATGCGGGTTCTGGTCCGTCGTATGCTTCCGTGAAAACTCAGGACTACATAGCTAACCTTTTGGTCTAGATCCCAAAGATCTTGTCGGCATGAAGATTTGGCAATGCTTCAAAGGCTTATCTGCTCAAAGCTGGAGTTATACTCCGGATAGCCTCATTCGCCTCTCCAATACCGGTGCGCCTACTTTTATGAGCACAAATAATGCGTCAGCTGATATAATTTAAACCCTAGAACAATGTCTGGACCTCACTGGCGGGAAAACGAACAACGCAAATCAAGTTCAAACGTACCGCTGCAATGAACGCAATACAAACCAATTGTGGACGACCAGCCACTAACTTTGACATTCATCCCAAACTTGAATGATGTTAGCTTTTTTTATGATTTTATTTATCTTCGATGTCGCTTTCCCTCACATTTTAGAGTATCCTGTGATATATATATGATTCATAGTCTTCTGGATGGTATAAGGAGCCAATAAGTAACGATGGTCGTAAGGTATATAGAAAGGAATAGCGGAGGAAATTAAGCGTTGGCAAGGATGAGTTGGCGATGGGCCTCTGATCGTGGTTTGATTGTGACTGGGAAGTCCACTGCTTCTCTAAAAATTAGGATATGAAACCAATAGTTAGCCATTCGTGAAAATCACCAAATTAAAAACAGCATACCTGACAATCGATGAGTTAAATTTGATTTCTGGAATGATCTCCTTGCCATTGGCGTCGAGTGCAGGAACAATGTCGAATGAGTGCATTAAGCTTGCGATGGTGACAAAAAGCATGGTATCAGCGTAGTGCATTCCGGCGCAAATGCTATCAGAAGCTAAATTGAGTCAATCATCTACGCGACACAAGCGCCGACTTACCGTCTACCATAACCAAAGGCGAATTTTTCAGGGTCCATGGGGAGGTCTTCAGGTTTGCAGGGAATGGTCTTGTCGAACATGGGAAGGTAACGATCTGGGATGAATTTGTCGGGATTGGGGAAGAGACTTGGATCGCGTGTCACAGCCCTAGGGTAGGCCAGTTAGAATACATGCACCACAAACTAAAAAGTAACCCACCATGTGTTGGGCATAACGGTAGCTCCTGCAGGAATGAAGCATTCGTTATAGATGTCGTCTTTAATCAAGCGGTGGGGTAGGGCTAATGAAATGGAAATGATAAGTTTTGGAGACTTCACGAAGTTATCAACGCCGATAACATACCGAACGGCGACACAGGCTGCCATCTCATAAGCTCCTTCATGACAGCGTTGGTAAAGGGCAAGTCATCACGATCGGTAAGGAGGGGTAAGCGGTCAGCTCCAACGACAAGGTCGATTTCAGCCTGAACACGTTTTTGGATGTCAGGGTGCAGCAGCATGCTCAACACAAATGCATGGATAGATGCAACACTCTGAAGAAAAAAGTTGAGATAGATGTGCTTTTGGCGCCCACAGATAGCGACTTACAGTGTCCACTCCGGCTTCAGACGAATCAGGATGTCAGTAACGTAGAGAGAATATAAAAAATTCTCGTACCTGAGAACATGGTACCCGAGCACCATTTTACAACCTCTGGATCTTCGTTTCTATCCAAACACATTCCCGTCAAGTTAATCTCATTTGAACCTTCTTTCTGAACCTCCTATAAGCGACAGGGAAATCAACAAAGCATAAAAACTCACAATATTTTTGAGGGCAATGTTGAAAGGTACTTCAACCATTTCATCAGCCAAGGCCTTGCCTTCTTCAGCGAACTTCCTCCAGCCGGTGCCAGGCATCCACTTTGGCACATGGAGAACTGATGCATCATTAGCAGAATATAACTACGTCAGGAAATTCCAGACGTACGTGCGGGGAAGAAATCGACTAAAAAGCTGCCCGGCTGCGTAGCAAACACAGCGTATGACATAGCTTTTTCTGCAACTTGGATGATCTATGCCCGAGTCAGTCATGAAAACCTCTCCCAGGGGATCCTCATCTCACTGGATCTTTTGCCCCATTGACGTGAATTCCATATACACTGATGAGAAGACTACGTCCAGCAGTGCTACACAGGGTAGAAAGATGCATCAGAAGCCGCATTGATCGAGGGTAATTGATACGTACAAACGGAAGTTTTCCATAAATTTAGTAGGTTCTTCCAAAAGCGTACCCAAGAACCTGGAAACTTCCCTCTCTTGGATGGGGAAAAAGACCTTAACGGCCTCCTTTCTCATAGTTTGTGCGCACATTCTACGGAACTTGCGCCATTTTTCGCCGTAGGGAGATAAAGTGACTGCGTTTTTCCAACCCATACTTTGTAAAAAGTGTCAATATATCGCGTGAACACTCGGCGAAAATGATGCTTACAGCTGGCTGGCCATGATACCGAACGGCCTATCTGAGTATATGTCTGAGCGCTTTTCCAAGAGATCAACGCATGCTTGATAGGTGTTCAAGATGACCAAGGGGCTACCCATGACCTCCATGTAGATCACGTCGCCTTCATATCTACGTAAGGCGCACATCTAAAAATAAAATTGAATTGAAGACCGACCATATTTCTGTTTCCAGTTCATGTATGTGACCCATGCCTCTTCCTTGGGCAGCTGCAGCAGGTTTCCGATGAGGGGAAGGCGACTAGGCCCTGGAGGATACTTGGGCCTCCTCATCCTGGAGACGATCGTCCGCAGAACGACTACGCCAACCAACCCAACCAGAACAGTAGTGGTAGCTTCCTTCGATATCAGACTCATTGTACCGTAGGAGAGAAAGTGGGGGTGAAACGTCAACGGGACCCAAGTAGGACTGTTTATATATCTATTGAGCTGTTTGCGGGTTCTGACGACCACCAAATTCATCCATGTTTAAGCCACCAAATGACCTCCTGATGCGCTGTTTCTAGTACAGATAGGATTCCAGCCAATGTACTCCCAGTAAACCTGCCATGGATCCGGGTAAGATCATCAGGGCGCAATCAATGCCAACTAGGGTCACTCGTCACCAGAGAGCCTTGTTCAGGTTTCTGGCCAAGAGAAGTTTAACCTGGTCCGTTAGTGGTCTCGTGGAACCATGCAATTTTTTGAAACGATATGATTCCAAGGAGCAGCGAGACGAGAGTTGGAAACTTGCAAACAAGAGGATGCGGAAATTGCAACAAAAGTCTTCTGTTTGTTCAACGTTACCCCTGACAAACAACGCTCCATTGGGCCGCAAGAAGACCAGTTGACCATTTGATTTCTTTGCGTAAAAGCGGAAGATCATCTAGTAATGAATTTGCTTCATTTTATTGATTATTGCCGTGTTGTCCGTTCCGATAGGCAAGTGCCATGGTTCATTGGTAGCTCCATTGACAAGAGGCATCGTATCGAAGTAGAGAGGTTGAAGGTCGACAGAACTACTACCATTGTCGTGTTACCTATACTTCCTAGTCTACCGGCAGCGCCTGCGCATGTCAGCACCCTTACACTACCATGATCAATGATCATCTTATAATTAAGCGTGTATGTAAGAAGCTCCCATCCAAGGGGTGATCATCCGAGGTTGACTGAACTTACCGTCGTAATCGTCGTCACCTGATCATTCATATCTGCGCTTGAGAGGTTGTTCACATGCCACCATACTCGTGGAGCTCCCCGAAACTTGAATGTAGCCCGCACCGTCATCTACGCGCGCACGAATAGCATCGAATTCGAAGCATTCTTCGACAATTCGACAAGCGTGCTATTCGACTCAATGCTATACCTCGATCCTCTTTCACATGATTCAGACACGCTGCTGGCCATGCGCGGCAAATGGATTTTCTTCGATGCCGCACCTCGAGCGCTTCGAGGCGTTCCGTTAATCAATCCGGCCCTAAGTTTGCGGGTGTGGCGGGGTAAACGAGCTTCATATATCATCAGTGGGGTAAGTATAACCACCTACCGCACGCGAAGCCATGGCTCCGAGCTGCCAAAGAGGGCAGACGCTCGCTTAAGCCTATAATCAAATGGATCTCCGAAACTCAGGTCTCGCGAAGGCAACAGTTGCCGTTTCGTCCCGTCTTGTGATATCGCTTTCCTGTCATTCTTGTAAAGATCGGGGAAATATTCGACGCTTCCAGTGGGGCATGTCTTCACAAGTATAAATGCAGACGATTGTGTATCTATACATGAGTAATTACCAGCGCCTCTCAATGCACATCATCTACATGTGCTTCTGGCTAGCTCGGGCTGCAGAACACAGAGGAGTACCCTAAAACCCAAGTTTTACCTATACACGCGCAGCGCAATGCACTAACCCCTTGTCAGCGGTTCGATCGCAAAAGCCTAAATTTAAAACATTACCGCGTGCGCATAGCCACCAATGTTAACAGTGTATTGAAAGCCATTTCCCTATATATCGAGATCGTTGGGACATTGCAAGGGTGGGAACGGTTGAAGACAGGCAGGCCGCATGCATTCAGGTAGCCTTGTGGATACCACGACTCAGAAAGGCGCCCAATACAAAGGCAATGCGCAAGGCCTAACGGCTTGCTCTTGCTTTCTCCGCCTCTCTTCCTTCCAGTCATCCCCAGCTCTTATTTTACTATTCACAGGCCACCGATTTGCAGCTGTACTTTGTAACACAAAGTCGACGTCGACGTCGACGGCGCCTACTTATCGTATTGTGACGTCGACATATTGCTAAACATGAGGATCGACCCGGAGGAAGCGAACTCACCCATCGTACTACAGGTGCCGGCACCCCAGTTGGCGACGGGTATTGAACGAGATCCAGTTTATTTCTGCGAGAATGTTGTGCTCAAGGTTGGCGCTCATGAATCATTTCCCGGTCCTAGGCTTAGTACTGAGCTAAATACGACTCATAGGCCGAGGATAGAATTTTTAGCGTTCCAAAATACGGACTAATGGAGCATGGGACCTACTTTCAAACGCTTTTCGAAGGCAATGCTACAAGGCACCCTACCAGAGGAAGCTCTGAATTGCATCCGCTCATTCTCGAGGGGGTTTCGAAGACTGATTTTCACAATTTTCTCAGGGTGCTTTACCCTTTGTACGTGCACTCCATCTGCATATACCTCTCGTTTACATGAATTTACCACCCACTAGCCATGGTATCGACTCTCCATGTGGCGACGACGACTGGCTCGGCGTGCTCGATCTTTCCACCAAATGGGGATTCCACGAGGTGCGTCCTGCCGTGCATGCACCCTTGATAAACGTTAACACAACTTGAATCTCCCCCAACCCAATAATAGATTCGCGAAATCGCTCTCACGAACCTCGAGCATCTTTTTGCTACCACATCACATCATCCTGACCCTGTCTACGCTCTCTATCTTTGCAAGAAATACAACATTAAACAGCATATCAAACACCAATACGAGACTCTCATTACGTGTGTTCTACCCCTCGATTGCAGCGCTATGCTTGCTGGGGGTTTAGATGATGATACAATTCGTCAGGTGTACGAGTTGAGGGATAGGTGGCTTTGCGGATTGATGTGGGGCCCACGCGAGGCAGGTAGAACGGTCACGTATCTTCCCTACAGAGTTTCTGCAAAGACAATCATCGAGGAGTATTTCGCAGATCTTGCAGATTCCTCAGACCCTGATAGCATAACATCCTCGGCAACAGAAGATGCCTATGAAGAGGATCAACAGATCGCATCCGAAAACGAATGGCTTCAAAATACAGCTATATATTGGAAGGCCGTTGAAGAGGTAGCAATCGAGGAAGATAGAAAACGTGAGGAGGAGGAGAGGGAGTCGTATGATAAAGAGCAAGACGACCCCGTCTTGGAAATGGAGGCCCAGCCTGGTCAGGAAAGTGTGTCTGTGGAGCTTAGTGTGAGGCCTAGGGACGAAGATGACTTGGATGACACCCAATTTGCTTCGAGTGGAACTCACGCCATGGCATCACTCGAGGTTCGAGCAAGGGTGGGGAGGATGGTTACTGTAATGGAGAAGAAATGGCAGCTGGAGAAGCAGGTTGAGGAGCTGAGAAGGGAAGGATTCAATGAGAATCATCTAGGTATGAAGGAACTTATTGAGCTCGTTGAGAAACACAAACAGATGTTGGCAACAATCTGGAAGCAAGGTGAGTTTTTTTTACAGGGAAGTTCCTTTGACGGATCCAGGATTCTGACTATTTTTTGACATAATAAAACGCTGGGTAACATTGAAATTCATAGGGGTGGAGCAGGCCTATTATGAGGACGATGACGAAGTAATTTTGCTTGAATCATCGAACCAAGTCGAGTCGCGTTTGAAAATCGATGAGCGGTTGGAGAGACTGCTGCACCCCAATGCAAAGTCTCTGAGCTTTACTGTGCAGATTCAGCTAAAAAACCCAGAGGTGATCCGGCAAAAGAAAGTCATTGCTGAAATTGGGGAATAGTGAGCCTTCTTTACAATTTTGACGCTCGTTTTCGAGGGCTAACCGTTGTATACATGTGCAGTTACGCTCTGTCTCCATATAGGCGTACAACTCTAGAGGAGAATCACAGACTGTACAAGATAAAAATTCCTGAAGAAGACTTTGGAGGGTGGTTGGTAGAGGTGAAGAGGCTTTGGCCCGCCCAACGACAGAAGAGGTGATGTGCTAGCGCCGGCTCTGCATGATGATTTACAGTCTTGGGCCTCATAGGCTTCGTGCGCCCAGAATTGATCGTGACCTGCGTTAATTTATGAATCGTAGTTAAATTAATTATAGTACATCACTGCGGGACAATGTCTTTCCCTACCCTTTCTCGTGGCCTCTGGTTGGCGTTGGTTTATGGATTTTTCAACTTCCTAGTATATGTAGCTCCAGTGCATCTGTTCTTCTAAATATAATCAAACATCCTATATTTATTATATATTCCGAACTCAAACTTTATATAAGTACTAAAAATAACAACCAGACACCAGTCGAATTTTACCATTTCTTCAATAGACGCCCACTGACCACGCCCACAAAAGGCGCGGTTGAAGTAGCGCTTTCGTGAGTTGGATACTTGCCGATTGGAAGTTCCAAGCCTGTAGATCAATACTCTCAGTATTATGAAGTATCGTTTAGGGATAATGTTCTGCTACAAAGATAGGAGGACTTTTAAATCGTGAGTATTTCAATCCGCTACTGAACAACTCAGACTATAGACCGTATATCCTTGAGGCCTTTATCTATGAGCTGTATGCTACTGGAACGTTTTGATTTGATTCGGTGCTTAGAGAGTGCTCCTCGAAAATTCCAACGAATCATCACCCACATAAGTAGCTATGTCACCGCAGTTCATTTGCCGACAATTGCAAAAGGCTCAATCAGAAACTAGCAGCCTCCGGTTATTGTACGCTGCTTACTACCACTGAGGGTGCATGTGTGGGAACGGTTGAAAGGCAGGCGTGGAGTATACAGTCTTGTGACCCTAAGAAAAGACGCCCAATGTCAACGGAAACGCCTCGTGGCTTGACGTGATGAGTATAGGGATCCCATGGCTTGCAACGTTGTCCTTGTTCTCTCTTCCTCTGTTCCTTCTACCTCTCATTTCTCTCTCTCAGGCTTCATACGCCATCGTCTACACTTACTGAACTCAACACATTGACTCAACAGTCCGACGTTCATATGAGCTTCAGCGTCATATCCGAAACGTCAATTTGCACAAAAGACACAGCTGGCTATCTATCGTACTCTGAAATCGACAACGTTGAGGTAAACATGAAGTTAGACTTGGATGAGACCAAGCCACCCGTGGTACCAGAGGCCACACAGCTGGAAACCGGGTTTGAAAGAGACCCTGTGTACTTCTGCGAGAATGTAGTGTTCAAGGTACATGTTTCATGTCTCCCACAACTCTGGTTTCACGCTAAACATGATATATAGGCTGAAGACAGGATGTTTTGCGTTCCAAAAAGCGGACTTATCGAACACGGAACCTACTTTCAAACGCTTTTTGACGGCCTTCCTGCCAAAGGCACCTCTGAATTACATCCGATCATCCTCGAGGGTGTTTCGAAGATTCACTTCCACAACTTCCTCAGGTTGATTTACCCTTTGTACGTGCTTCATCTCATTCACCCCATGTAGTCCTTGTTCAAAAACGTTAACATGCCTATCCACAATAGTCGTGGTATCGACTCTCCATCCGGTGACGAACACTGGCTCGGTATACTCGACCTCGCAACGAAATGGGGATTCAATGAGGTGCATCCCACCCATGCTGAGCTCTCCTGAATACAACCTGACACCTCATTACTAGATCCGCAAAATCGCTCTCATCAACCTCGAGCACCTCTTCGTCTCTCCATCTCCTCAACGTGACCCTATCTACGCTCTCTATCTTTGCAAGAAATACGATATTCAACAGCATGTCAAACACCAATTTGAAGCACTCATCATGTCCATCACGCCCATCGATCGCAGCGCTATGTTCGCTGGGGGTATAGACGAGGACACTATCCTTCAGCTGTCTCAATTGAGAGAGAAGTGGCTTTGTGGGCTGATCTGGGGCAAAGAGGGAAGCGGGACGGGTGCTGGTGGTTTTCTTCCTCGCAGGCTTTCTGCAAAGATGATCGTCGAGGACCACTTTGCAAACCTTACGGGCGATGTTGCAGCAACGACAACAACAGAAGATATGTCCGCGGAGATTCTATTCGAAGACAAACGGCTGAAAGAAACTGTTTCAGTTTTGAAGTCCTTGGAAGAGGCTGTGATCGAAGAAGAAAGAAAGCATGAAGCTGAACAGGCATTGGTTGAGAAGGAAAGGGGCGCTTTGGACGAGGCTCTGGCTACTCAGGAGACTCATGTGGAGGGATCGGGTGGTGAGCATGTCGGCGCCGTCGACTTGTTCGATATTTCGAGTGAAATCAGTGTTACTCCTTCACCTGAGGTTCACGAGAGAGTAGAGAGGTTAATTCTTTTGAGAGAGCAGCAATACCAGTCGGAGAAGCTGGTTCAAGAGTTGAGGAAGGAGTGGATGGGTGAAGAGAATTCGCTTCTCAATGTGCATATCGAAAATACCGAGAAACACAAGAGAAAGTTGGTGAAAATTTGGGAGAAGGGTAAGTTCCGTTTTTTTTTAAGGAAGTCTATGCTTAACCATCATACTGGGCCTCGGTGATGGGCAGCACGTGTACAATCCAAACGCTACCGAAAGGGTCTTACTCAAGTTGTTGAAAACCGCCGAGTCGAGATCAAAAATTGAAAAGCAGATGGAAAGACTGTTGCATCCTGAATCCAACTCTCTTAAGTTTGATATTCTCCTCGGAAGTAAGGCTGGTCCTAAAACAAAAAGTTCCCAAATGGCGGCTATTAATGATGATATTGGGAAAACGTGAGTCTTTTGATTCTAATTTTTTCGTTCAAGAGCCAACAGTTATCCAGTTATGCTTTATCTTCATATACAACTCGAAATGAAGATAATAGTAGGCTTTATACCATATCAGTCCCTCCTGAAAAGTTTGGTGAATGGTTGGTAGAGTTTAAGAAGGTTTGGACTCAA
The DNA here is from genome assembly GCA_002938355.1 of Panaeolus cyanescens. Taxonomy (NCBI): domain Eukaryota; kingdom Fungi; phylum Basidiomycota; class Agaricomycetes; order Agaricales; genus Panaeolus; species Panaeolus cyanescens. The sequence goes on along the minus strand of NHTK01006063.1, from coordinate 26,211 downwards.
CGAGTATCAGAGCCCGGGCCAGCGCCGGCGCCAATGCCATATGATCCATGGGCCTGATGTGTCCTCCGTTTCGTTGTTACAAATAATTGATACCTACGAATCATATGTAAACCAATACATACATACTGAAACTGCCTTCTTTCGCTTACATTTCTTGATGACAAGTTCCCACTCCCCGTCGCCTGGGGTATTTTCGAATTAGTTTTCTACTGCCATTACCAGAATATAATACAACTCTTTCTTATCCATCACATCTCAATTATAAGACAAAAAAAACATGAAGAGCTCGACACCAGGCAGCCGTCTGCCATCAAACGAATAGACGCCCACCAGATCGAAAGGCGCTTGACGGGGATCATGATTACATGATCACCCTCCCCACGCGTCGATTCCTAAACGAACAAATGAAGTGCTAGATGACCCTAGAGTACTATCGATAACAAAATCGCGCAATATATGCGCTAAAATACAAATCCTAGTCGAAACCGTGTGGCTCCGAGTCATCTAGGTAATGCGAACACAAGAACCGTCTCGCAGTATTCAACCTGTTTGCATCAGTATTATCAGTCTCGCCTCACAGCACAACGAAGATAGAGTTTGAACATCATCTATCATTAAGACTACAAAACGCAAAAAAATAGCATATAAAAAGCGTATCACCACCATCTCATATATGTAAGTAGCAACAACCCACCACTACCTATCAAAGACCAGAGAAAGAAAATCTAAATTACACTCCTAGCGGATATTAATACCAATACCTCTAGTTCATCCATGCCTATTCAGGATGGACGGAATGAGAGAAAAAGAGGAAATGAAACCAGAATTTCATCAGCCCATAATTTAGTTCTTCTTTTCACCCTGCTCCTCGACGGTGGGCATGATCCAAGGCTCGGGGGAGACGAATTGCTCAGTGGGAACACCGAGCTCAAAGAGGCGGGAGACAACGTTGGAGAAGCTATGAGAAAATACATCAGTCTATGCGCTCCAAAAGACAGATACGAGTAAAAAACGTACTCCTTGAACCAGAGGTCCTGGGAATCAGCATAGGCCTTGGCGAACTTCTTGAAAGACTTGTCCTGAACAAGGACGTAGTCGGTACTAGTAAATTATTCACATAAGACCATCAGTACATCATATTCTCAGGGGAAATAAAAAGGAAAACAAGAAAACATACGGAAGCATCATCAAGCTCTTGGTCTTCTTGTCCTCGAGCTGCTTGGGTCCATCCCAGCGCTTCCACACCCACTTCTCATCGAACAAGAGCTTGAAGTAGTCGTTGGTCACAGTGGTGGGGGAGAAAGTCCAGGGACCCTCGAATCCGGAGCGGTTACGGTGGCAGCGTCCAAGAGCATGGGCACCAGAAAGAGCGACAATTTCCTGATCATTGAAGCTATAGCAGATACAAGGTTAGATGTCTCAATATTGCACAAAAAAGGTGAATATATGCGCACCCCATGCGTCCAAAGATGTTGCGAAGGTGGTCAGCTCCCTGAGTAGCATCAGGGAGACGACCGTCGGGAGTAGCTTGAGCGGCGAAACCGTCAATACGACCAGGGCGCCATGGGATGTGAGGGCCGGCCATTTCCTAAAAAAGAATCACAAGCCAAAAGTTCAACTTTCGAACAATGACAATATAGACACCCAACATTGATAACACACCTGAATAGCAGCAACGCCAGCCAAAGTCCAGAGGTCGCCGTAGCTGATCCATGGGAACTCCTCCTTGATTTTTTCCATAAGGTCGCGGGCAACGTTCAAGCCGGCGTTGGCTCCGTGGAGAGATTCGGGCTCGAAACGCATGGTAGCATAGTTGCTGTGTAAAAGAAAAAAAAAAGATAATGATAAGCTTACTCGGGTTCTCATGGTTGACAGTGAAGAGAAAAAAAAACGCGACATTTAAAAAATTAAGCGAATGATCAAAGATACTGACCTGCCACCGGTCTTAGAATCCTTATCGTAGGTTCCAGAGGCGTGCCAGGCAAGGCGGAGGAGAACGGGGCCGTAGGAGCCATCTAGAAAGTTCGAAGAGCATGGAGTTAGGCCGTGTGCGACGAACTCGGGGTAAGGAGTAATGAAAAACGCACCATCATACTCGCCGGCATCCTCAACGAGTTTAGCAATACGGTTGTAGACCTACAAAAAAGCGCGAAAAGAACGTGTTTAGCACGATAAAACGTAGCGAAAATGAACCGATAATGCGGCGACGACTGCATACCTTGATGTAATCCTCCTTGGTAGGGACAAAGTTGGCCTTGACTTTGGCGGCTTGAAGCTCTGACTTGAGAGCAGAGCCCGTCTCCTTACCGCTGGAGGTGTTGAAAAAGTAGTATCCGAGACCACCAACTGCAGCAGCTCCAAGACCGAGATAAAGGCCTGTGCTCGACGCGGCCTTTGCCTCAGGGGCTGGCGGTGGGGTTGAGAACTTGCGGTTCCAGTTAGTGCGGAACTGGCTCTTTGGGATCTGAGCAGCACGACGTGCTGATCCACGAAGAGGAGCACGGAAAGCAGCAGCGGTGAAGGACATGTTTTGGAGGGAAGGAGGAGGAGATGGTGGTGGTTGATGGTAAAGAACGAAACGAGACAATTATTAAAGAGACACTCAAATTCGCATAAATAATAATAATATTTTTTATGTTCTTTCTTGGCGTTTTCTGTTCTTTTTCATTTACTTCCGTAGAAATGGAATTCAAAAGAACACAAAAGAAATTCTGCAGATAGTCCAGCTAAACTCTGCCCAGTCTCAACATTATCAGTGTTTCAAGACACTCCACAGATGTTCGCAGTTTTAGAGGTTTCCAGAGTCTTCATTCCCCGTTCATCTCGCTCTTTTACTGCTCCAAAATGCAATGAACGTTGATAGTCCATACGCCGAGTAGCCAATCAGAGAGACCAGTTTATCAAAGACCGGAAATCCATTTCGGCTTCTATCAGCCAATCCACAGCCGAGAGTGAGGGGCTGAGAAATCGAGTCACGTTTTTGTGTTGTGTAAGCCAGTCACATGACAAGTGGTCCGAGCGGGCAGCGGACAACGGCACTGGCAGCGCCAGCAAATCAGAAACGTTCCTAACGACCCGCTCCCCGCATATTGCGTAGGATGAGCGGGAAAGCGGACAAGGTGCCCACGGAACAAAGAACAGGCATGACAAGCCAGGATCAATCTAGAAGAGAATGGGTGTTCGTTCGTAATGCCAGCCCTACTTATATACTCTTCAATAACCATACTTTCCCAAGCACACCCATTCAAATAAAGTAAACCATTCGAAAGCAATCTCACAGGAATCGAGGTTCATATTCAGTCAATCTCTCACCTGACTAGGTCATGTTTCCCAAGTCGACATTCCATCAGTTCTCTTGACGTCGCTCCCAGAGAATTCACATGGTTGATGCTGGGCACGATGCACAGTGCAAGTAGGCGTCCAATGTGCATCCGCGTCGCGTATGGCTTCTCGATCAACGCTGACAGACCACCTCTCGTGACCGCTTTACCAACCACGCACCATCGTCCGATTCGTTGTGCAGCGTGCATGGAGGCGTCGTGTTGAGCGACGATGGCGCCATTTCAAGTGTCCTTCTTTGTCAGACAAAACCCCAGGCAAAATCCTTTTCCTTGTACTCTCCGCTGGCAGCATGGATTCAGTCGAGTCAGATCTCTGCCCCCCCCCCCTTCAAGATATCGAATATTGTTCGGTGCTGTCACCGGAGCTCTTCGAACTGGGCCGTCGAACTCAAAGTGGGGAATACGCTCAGTATGATAGGTTGTGTGTCATTTATTATTATATTGAACGGCGTAACCAAAATTAAAACATTTATTATGTTTACAATTCCTTCACGGAGAGGAAACCTGCTTTGAACACTCCAGAGAGCAGAAGGCGACTTCATCCCATAGCTCCAAATCGGCGAACTCCTCTTTGAACTCTTCATCGAGTCTTCCAAACTCTGGTTCTGAATAATTGAAAGGGTAAGCATCCACAAAGGTTTTGTTGCTGCAACCCTTGGCATTCTTGCAGATCGAAGGGTTACGTATCGCAGCATGTAGTGGACCTCGAAACTCTCTGTAGAATTCCGCTCGCGAGCCCAACCTCATTTCTCTCACAGATAGAAGCTTCGCAACACCCTCGAATGTTCCTCCCATTTGGACGATCTCCTTGTACGGGATTCGCCTCACGTCGGACAGCACCACCGCCTCCCGAAGCGCAGGTCTCAGCCAATCTCCCTTTCGAAATCGAAATCCATGAGCGATTCGCTCATGCAATGGCGCCTTCGAAATGTAACCTTCCAAAGCTGATGCAGCCTCGTCACGAGCCTGTGAGTGCCAATGTCAACAATCGGACCACTAATTTGAATCGAGGTCTTGGAGACATACCTTCGTAAGATCCCACATCACTGCAAGTTCCATGACCCTAAACCATTCTTCAGGTTTAGATGGGCGTGTAACACCACCACTGGAGGGAAGAGGTACCGGTTGTTGGTTTTTCAACATCTGAGGTATAAGTAAAGTGGGAATATACTTACTGAGGATATAGTACGCGAAGTAGATCACGAAATGCGAGCTTGGATATTCCAGATAGGATGATGGGATTAGATTGTGTATCGCCTTCTACAGACGGAGACGACTCGGGCCGGGAGCTTGAGGGAGGCTGAATAGGGTTTCAAAGAATGATCCTGGGGAGACGAGACATTTCTGGGGAACGTGAAATAGGGTACCCTCAACCTGACGGGATATCGATAATCTATATCAGCGCATACTGAGGAATGTATAGAAGCGGCCTTTACTACCTTCAAGAATACCATCTTTGTATAGGTAAAGAGGTCGTCCCAATCGCCGTCTCCTGTGGTGCTGCCGTCATTACTCATGGTTGGCGGGTCAAGCCTGGTGCGGAGATGAAGAGGTAGGTTCGAGGGACAGGATGGGGTGTCCCTAATCGATTATTGAAAGTACTTATATACCCATCGATATTTACGAACGTCTACGCTTTAATTAGTAGATTTATCGAGACACGAGGCAGGTGCAATGAACATATGACTGGGTCCTTGTATTTAAAGTCTTTGTATTCGTCTCATCAATACATTTGGTGATCAATAAAGGTAAGAAAAGGACCAATCGAAATGCGTCCAACCACGCTGCCAATGAAATTGCTGACTAACGTGGGTACCCAAGTACGTGGGCGTCTATCTAGTCTATCTGATTTCTTCGAGATTGAAATCCAAGAACGATCGCGAATCGCTCATGCGACGGTGCGTTCAAAATAAATATAACGCTGTAGAGCTGATATAGCCTCATCACGAACCTGTGAATGTCCACTTTCACATACGATCCAATAATCAGAAGTACTCTAAAAGGCCTCTCACCTTCCCAAGATCCCACATCGTTGCAAGCTCCATGACTCTCAACCATTCTTCAGGTTTAGACGGGCGTGGGAGGCCGCCGCTAATATTATATTAATGGAGAGTAGTTATTTGCGGTTCATGTTCAACGTTTGACGGGCTGACTGTGGGTATATTACACGAACTAGATCGCGAAATGCGAGTTTCGAGATCCCAGATAAGATGATAGGATTGGATTTCGTATCACCTTCTACGGCAGACTGAAGCTGGGAAGACTCGGAATTTGCCTGAGGAACGCTGAATAGTGTTTCGAAGAATGATCCTGGGGAGAGGAGGCATTTTTGAGGAACACAAAACAGGGTGTCCTCGACCTGCGTCACATGGGGGAGACAATCAGCCCCACTTTCGAGTTCATGCCAATACTAGGAGAAACAAGGAAAACGGAAGCTCACCTTGAAGAATATTTTCTTCGAACAGGCAAATAGGTCGTCCTGCGCACTGCCAGAGGCTTCTGGAGTGGAATGATTAGCCGCCGCATTCATACTAGGTATGGAGACAAAGAGCTCGAGCTCGAAGGGAACACGTTTGGTAGTTCTGATCAATTACTGGAGGGACTTATATGCCCATCGTTATTGTATGCGCACACAACACACAAACTCTTCATTGAGACGAGCTCGAGGTTTCCGAGTCATCATAGCACGAGACAGATGCAACGTATTTTTGACTCCGTCCTTGAATTTGCCTCATTATATCTTTAAGCAAGGCCTATAATATATCCTAATCAAGAAAGAAAGGATAGAACCAATCGAAATGAGCTCTACCACGCTGCCAAAAAAAATTATTGAATGACGTGGGTGGCCAAGTTTGGGCGCCTATCTGCCTGACGTCGGCTATACACGTCCAATCTCCGCTTCATCCATCGATAACAATATCAATTAATGCACTCTAATCTCCGGATCCGAGGGCTTTCAAACTGTGCAGGTATCCACAAACCTGGAGACACTCAATCCCACGAAGCGATTAACTTCATTAAATGTTTAATTCCAATACAAAGAAGTAGATACCAGTAGACTGGAATGAAGATGCAATGAAATTTATAGGATACAATTACAAAGTTGTGTCAGTTTCAAGTTGCAATTGCTAGTCCTAGTTAATTCTGTTTGTTGGAATTGAATGATTTAAAACATTCTAGCGAACAGAAATTCTTCTCGTCCCAAGGTTCCATGTCTGAGAACTCGGTCTCAAACTCCTCATCCAACTGACGATACAAACGGGTTACGCGAGAAGAGAAACTGGGGACAGAGCGGTGTTTTCCTGCATCATTCTCGTTCTTGGCCTTGCAGGGGGACATAAGCACCGCATCGATATTCATGACATTACCGAATTGAACCCTGTCTTTCAAGACTATTTCCCTCAGGGCAAAAATCTTCACAATGTTCTCCAGAGACACCCCCATTTGGATCATCTCCTTGTGAGGAATGGTAGCATCGCTGGGCAATCTGAGCATTTGTCGAAGCGCGGGTCTAAGCCAAATTGCAACCCGGTGTTGGAACCCCCTCGCGACCTGTTCATAGAGCGGTGCTTTTTGTATGTAATCTTTCAAAGCTGCAATCGCCATGACACGAGCCTGTATACCACCCTGTGAGCGAGAAGTTCTAGAGGATGAGAGTTCTAATGACGTACCTCGGTAAGATCCCACATTATTGCAAGGTCCATAACTTTGAACCATCTTTCCGGATCCAATGGAGGACACCCATAGCTTCTACAAGAATGAATAGGTTTTTAGGTTATTAAAACGTTAACCTTAACATCACGTGCCAACATCGTGAATGGCAGCCTAGACGAGCACGCACGGGGGATATAGAATGCCTAACAAATCACGGAAGGTATCTTTTGGTATACCAGCCAAGACAATAGGGTTCTCCTCCGAATCGCCTTCCACAGCTTGCGCGTTCCTAGTAGTCGAATCTTGTCCTTGAGGAAGGCTGAATAGTGTTTCAAAGAAAGACCCTGGAATGGCGAGGCGTTTTAGAGGGACACAGAACAGGGTGTCCTCGACCTGTAGAGTATCGTCAGTAGAAGCTCGTGACGACAAGAGCACTCGCAGCGCGCGTGAAATGTCGAATACCTTCAAGATTACATTCTTTGAGAAGGTATATTGGTCGTCCCAAATGGTATCAGCCGTTTCTGTGGCGTTAATCATCTCTGCCTTAGTATGTGCCATATGTTGGTAGAAAGAGAAGAAACAATTACTGTGCAATCGCTCTATCGATGGCCATCGCTTGGGCGTCTATATTCCGTCGACAGGTGAACAAACAAGTGCAATCAGGCAACTTAAAGCTTAAAGTCCGGTTGAAGCTCCGCCTTAAATTTGTTCTCCCGAAATCGACCGTCAGCTCCGTTCCTCTCAGTTTCACACTGTGATACCCCTTTAAAATAAACGTTGAAGTTGATCCTGCTTGCTTCTTTCTCTAATAAATTCTCTTTATATACTCATTTACTGAAAATTTTTACGACTCATTCTAGTCATGAAGGGAACACCTTGACAGTTCATTGCCATTTGCAGGACGCTTAGGTCTGCTTAGGATATCATCCCGATTTTGTTTCTTCATCACCCAAGTCACAGCTAGCACGCCATTTCCTCCGAGATTCCTATCCGTTTAAATAGGAAAGGTAAGTAACCCAAGTTATTTTTAAAGTATAAGCCCGGCCGCATCATTGACGATGAATAAAGAGTTGCACAAGGAGAGTCCATAAAACAGCGATTCAAAGACTGTCAATCGCTCGACGTCAACGGTCAAGAGCATGTGGATTTTGATAATTATGCAGTGAGTATAGCCATTAGCGTTCAAGAACACAAAGTGTCGGCTGGTCATGGTAATGTTGGTGATAGATGTTGTCCTAAAATTAGATTTCTCTCCCATAACCGCATGGCCCTCTCCACCACATCCATCTTTCCTCCGAACCGATTCTCAGCCTTGTATGCTCGCAACTTTTGATGGGCTCAGACTGACCGCCAATGTTCAAAGTTACCCACAAGACCGTCTCCTTACATGTGTTGCAAATCTGACATACTACAACTGCCACATATCATGACGCGATGTGGCACACTAATTCTGATTCAGTTGTCCCGAGCGCCATCTCACGCGATAACGACCTCATTGGCCAGTAGAAGACCCTCATATGCGATGCTTTACCATGTCAGCGTTATAACCGGAGACTCGTTTGCCTGGTCGTCGCGTAAGGCAGTATGAGAAGACCCGCCACTCCAGATATCTCATATCCCGGAGGAGGCTTTGATTCAACTCTGCTTCTCATGAGATGTTTCTAGGGCAGCCTGGCGTATATTTGGGTCTTTTGAACTCCAGAGGTTTGGAAGATCAAAGGAGATATTAATTGTTGATTAGATCTCAAGTTTATTTTCAAAGAACCGTCTCATGATCGACCCATCGACTGGTAGGCAAGTCTTCTCGAGAACCCCGTGCGCCCGAAGTGCAAAGGTGCGCATGGTTCTATTGGGCTGCATGTTCACTTGTTGTAAAAGTTGATTCCTAACTTTCCTCGGATATGCAGCTCTATATAAGCTTCTGCCTCGTTATGAGAAAGCCTTTGTGCCAACTTGCCTACAGCTGTTTCGCCCATCATGAAGTCAGCGCTCTTCTTCGCGCTGCTCCCCACACTCTTGTCATCTGTTGCCTTTGCTGCTGTCCCTCTCTCCTCAGTTAAGAGACAGTCCAACCTACCAGTCGTCCCCAACAAGTTCATCGTTGAGGTGGATGAGTTATCAAACATACCAACCAAGCGTTCCTTCACCCGAGTAAGTCACCTGCTCAGACCAGTGTTACATATGCTCATGCAAATTTGAAGTCTCTTGATGCTGTTTACGCTGCTATCGAAGAACGTGGTGTATCTATCGACGTAACCAAAGAGTTTGACTCCAATGGTCTCTTCGTCGGAGCCTCTGTTGTGGTTAATGTTCGTACTTTCCTTCTATCGTTGTAATTACTATGACCACGTTCTGATTCCTGGCTCTTCGATTTCACCAGAACCCTCAAGTATGAAAGTTCCCTGTGTCTCGTGCTCATCATACTCACTAGTACTGCATCTGCCTAGGACGCCGCTGCCATTGCTTCGATCCCTGGAGTTAAGGCTATTCGCCCTATCGTCATGTTTGATAAGCCTAGGTAGGTTGTCATTTCAAATGTATCCTGAAGCGTATTCTAATTGCGTCTATTTATAGACCAGTCAAATCGCACGTCGTCACTGGACCCAATGATCCCCAAGTCCCCCCTGACTCTGAATCCACTCACATTCTAACTGGGGTCGACAAGCTTCATGCGCAGGGAATTACAGGAAAGGGAATCAAAGTCGGAATGTAGGCCCGATCTTTTTCCTTCGAAGCTCGCACGACTTACCTCCAATTTTTCATTTTATTTTAGTATTGATACCGGCATTGATTATACTCACCCATCACTCGGTGGAGCTATTGGCCCGGGACACAAGGTCATTGGAGGATTCGACTTTGTAGGAGATGATTTCACTGGTACGTGTTGAGGCATACCCGTGAAAGCCATGGCCTCACAAGTTCGAATGGCTATCAGGCTCGAATACCCCTGTTCCCGATAGTGATCCCCTCGATCAATGCAATGGTGAGTAGGACAGACTATTCGAACAAAACACGGTTGTCTAATACGCTCTTTCAGGTCATGGAACACACGTTGCTGTGAGTTGAAAACTTCAGTAGCAACTATCAATAGTCGTTTATTGTGTCTGTAGGGAATCATTGGTGCAAACCCCGGAAACCCCTTCAACATCAGCGGAGTGGCATTCGATGCTTCGATTGCTGCATACAGGGTCTTTGGTTGTGACGGAAGTGTGCCAGACGATAGTACGCTCGACCTTTTCACCTACTTGCACAACCTTTACTCATGAGCTTGACTCAGTCCTGGTCGAGGCCTTGCTTCGAGGTGTCTCTGATGGCATGGACATTCTCACCATGTCCCTGGGTGGCGCTGATGGCTGGACGGAGGGCACAAGCACAGTCGTCTCAAGCCGAATCGCAGCTCAAGGAAAGATTGTTACGATTGCAGCTGGAAACGACGTAGGTTATTTCTCTTCAACATCTGGATCATGATTAACGTTGTATTTTGTAGGGTGCTTCCGGTGCATGGTACTCGTCTGGACCTGGAAATGCCATCAATGCTATCTCAGTTGCCAGTGTTGACAAGTAAGGTTTCTGTGTTTTGTGTGAAAGCTGAACTCAATGTCATATTCTTTGTAGCACGGTCATCCCTCTTCAGAATGCTACTGTGCAAGGAGTTGCACATGATCCCATTACCTATTTCGCTACTTTCCCTCTCCCAGTTGAAGGGGCTCTCCCTATTTTTGCGACTTCTACCGACCCGACAGTTGTGGACGATGCATGTAACCCATTGCCCGACAGCACGCCTGACCTTTCGAACTTCTTGGTTATCGTTCGACGTGGCACTTGCACATTTGTACGTCTTTGAACTTTATCGTTCTTATGCGCAGCTGTCTAAAATATGTTGGTCTCACAGGTTCAGAAACTGACTAACATTGCTGATAAAGGTGGCAAAGTGGCGCTGATCTATGAGTATGTTATTTATGCCTATGAGACTTGTGCCTTGACTGAAATAACTCTCCCTCTGTTATCAGTAATGGCAACGGCTTCGCTGGAATCACTGTTGGTGACTTTACAGCTGCTCTGATCCAAGCTGCAGACGGAGAATTCGTAAGTTCAGCTTTTCCATTTTCAAAGCGGCAGCATGCTGACCTCATGCCAAATCGTTAGCTTGTTCAACAATTCGCAGCAAAGGCTCCAATCACCGTCACCTTCCCTCAGGTGGGCGGTTCGACCAACTTCCCAGATCCCAACGGTGGTTTAGTTTCCGATTTCACCAGGTAATGTATTCCCTTATCAGTATTGCGCGCCCCATGAGAAGCAAATTGCGATATCACGAGCCCCTAACAAACGGCTTCTAACCCACCCTTTCTCCGCTGCCTTTAATCGAAATTATCTATGAATTGCTGACATTTTTTATTTTTAGTTACGGTCCATCAAATGACTTCTTCTTCAAACCCGCCGTAGCCGCACCTGGAGGTAACATTATGTCGACGTTCCCAGTGCCTCTCGGTTCGTTTGCCGTGCTTTCTGGAACTTCGATGGCCACGCCATTCGTGGCTGGAAGCTCGGCCCTGTTACTCTCCGTAAAAGGGAAGAGCGCTGCTGTGACTTCGAGTGCTAGGACTTTGTTCGAAACAACTGCTCAGGCTATTGGATCCAGCAAGACGGATGGAGACCCTCTTCAGACGCTCACTCAGCAGGGTGCAGGATTGATCAATGTCTTCAATGCGATTCATACGACGACCATCGTCACGCCTGGAGAGTTGATTTTGAACGATACCGCTCATTTCAAGCCTCTGTACGAATTCCCTGTCCCTTCGAAACCTTTTGATTTTTTGGCTCACCATTCGGTTTTATAGGCAAACATTTACCGTGAAAAACACGGGCAATAAAGCGAAGGCATTCAAGCTTCGACACGTTCCTGCTGGGACTGCTCTGTCAGTGCAAGAGGTATATTGGTTTATCAAAGACTCGATATCGAACATCACTGAATTATATTCCACAGGCTTCAATCTTTGCCGCCGATGGCCCTGTGCCCCTCGATACTAGTGCTGCATCCGTAACTCTTGTTCCTTCTTCCTTCACTTTGCCGCCGGGTAAAAGTGTTACTGTCGTTGCCGTATTCAAAGCCCCTGCTGGTGTCGACAAGAGCCGCTTCCCCGTCTTCTCTGGCTTCATCGAAGTCAATGGCCCAACCGCTGCAGACTCTGCTCATGTCAGCTATGTCGGTTTAGCAGGAAGCCTGAAGGATAAGCAAGTTCTTGATAACACTGATGAGGTCTTCGGTGTTCCCATCCCGGCTCTTCTGGATAGCACTGGTGATGTTCAGGATGGTCCTACGAACTATACCTTTGTTGGAGATGATGCACCGACTTTGTTGTGGAGGTTCGTAAGGTCTTGAATAGTACGTAGAAACTTTTTACTGAATATTTGTGCCTACAGGTTTGCATTCGGTACTCCAGCCTTCCACGTCGACCTGGTTGATCCCAACATCAAGTTCACACCTACAATCCAATCCAGAGGCCTGTTCGGCAGCTTCCCACCATTCTTCACTTTCCCTCATCCCAACAAAGGAGGTAGCTTCGCCCAGGTCAAGGTTATAGGCCCTGTAGCAGAACTTGACTTTGTTACCAGAAACAACGATGTTCGTATTTCTCCAGAGATAACTTCGAAAAGAGTCGCTAACTGTCGTATAATGATATAGGACTTCAGCGACACTGGTAATGGGTTCAACACAATTTTCTTCGAGCCCACATTTGCAAATGGTACGACAATCCCCAATGGCTCGTATCGTTTCCTAGTTCGTGCGTTGAGAGCTACTGGAGACCCTACGAATGAGAAGGATTACGAATCCTGGTTGAGTCCAGTTTTCGGTGTCCAGGTTCCCTCTTAGGGATTGTAAGATTAGCATAAAATCTACATGTGCATAAACCCTTATTTATTACGCTTGAATTTATTTCATTTTTTATCTGCATCTGTGAGGACAATTGGTTGAGAATCAACTTGGGATTGATTGAAAGAACCGTCACCAAGTTCCCGTTGTTGAAGGTGTAGCCAATCAAAGCCAAATATGGAGGTAGATTTTGAATTGTAATGACTTCAACTTGAACCCTATAATCCCTAACATAAACGGGATTCCGTTTATCATCTCCACTTAACGACTTTTTTCACGATGCATTTGTATAACTTGACCCTTCAACCACCTACAGCTATTACTCAAGCAATTGTAGGAAATTTCTCAGGTGCCAGGCAGCAAGAAATCATCGTATCGCATGGGACGCGTCTGGAGCTGCTGCGACCAGACGCGCAGACCGGCAAGGTTTCAACCGTCATTGCTACAGACGTGTTTGGGTCAATACGCTCATTAGCATCATTTCGCTTGACGGGAGGAAGCAAGGGTGAGCCCTGCGTACGTATCTCACATTCTCGTTTTCAACTCAATATGTCCTTTCTTTTTTCTCAGATTATGCTATCATAGGATCCGACTCAGGACGTATAGTCATTCTTGACTATGACCCGAAGACCAGCAGCTTCGTCAAGCTTCATCAGGAGACGTATGGGAAGTCAGGAGCTAGAAGGATTGTGCCTGGTCAATACCTTGCAACAGACCCGAAAGGCCGCAGTGTCATGATTGCTGCAATGGAAAAGGCGAAGCTGGTGTATATTCTGAATCGCGACGCAGCCGCCAACCTCACCATTTCTTCACCATTGGAAGCTCACAAAAATTCGGCCATTATTCATAACATTGTTGGACTGGATGTTGGATTTGAGAACCCATTGTTTGCGGCGCTGGAGGTGGACTACTCAGAATCAGACCAGGACCCAACAGGAGAGGCTTTCAACAATGCTGAGAAGGTACGCTTATTATAAGTGATGGGATACGTGCACACTTAACATTTCTACAGATGTTGACCTATTACGAACTCGACCTTGGTCTAAATCACGTCGTGAGGAAGTGGAGTGAACCGACAGACCCAAGAGCAAATCTTCTCGTGCAAGTTCCTGGCGGTCAGCTTGCTTCGTCCGACCGATATGATGGACCTTCCGGTGTACTGGTTTGCTGCGAGGACCACATTATCTATCGCCATATGAATGTACCCCAACACAGAGTTCCCATTCCAAGAAGACGACACCCCCTAGAAGATCCCAACAGAGGAGTTATCATCACAGCAGCAGTGATGCACAAAATGAAGGTGAGCCAACTGCTACCATGAATATGTTGCTTCGCTCATTTTTTATAGGGTGCTTTCTTTTTCTTACTTCAAAGCGAAGATGGGGACCTATTCAAGGTGACTATTGAGCATGAAGATGAAGATGTCAAAGCCCTCAAAATCAAATATTTTGATACTGTCCCCGTTGCCTCCAGCTTATGCATTCTTAAATCTGGTTTCTTGTTTGTCGCCAGTGAATTTGGCAATCAGTAAGCTTTGAAATGCTTTAAAATAATTCTTTGCTGACGTTTTCACAGTTACCTGTACCAGTTCCAAAAACTTGGTGACGATGATGACGAGCCCGAATTTTCCTCCACCTCATACCCAGAATTCGGTATGGCTGATCCTACTATGGCTCTTCCCCGCGCCTTCTTTAGACCAAGACCTCTGGATAACTTGGTGTTGGCGGATGAACTGGAATCCTTGGACCCCATCCTTGATTCTAAAGTTCTGAACTTGCTTCCCAATTCCGATACCCCCCAAATCTTTGCTGCCTGTGGAAGGGGAGCGCGAAGCAGCTTAAGGATCTTGCGACATGGTTTAGAGGTTGAAGAGTCTGTGAGCTCCGATCTTCCTGGTATTCCTAATGCAGTTTGGACAACCAAGAAATCCGAGGACGGTGCGTTTATTGTGCTTATGTCCAAAACCAATATTGACATTGTTTTCAGACCCATACGACTCATACATCATTTTGTCATTCGTCAATGGAACCCTCGTGCTATCCATCGGTGAAAGTATTGAAGAAGTTCAAGACACTGGTTTCCTTTCAGCTGCTCCAACACTCGCCGTGCAACAAATTGGTGCAGATGCACTTCTGCAAGTGCACCCTCATGGAATTAGACACGTCCTGGCTGACCGTCGCGTCAATGAATGGCGTGTCCCACAGGGCAAAACTATTGTCTGTGCAACAACGAACAAGCGACAGGTCGTCGTAGCCTTGAGCTCTGCAGAACTGGTTTACTTCGAGCTTGATTTGGATGGTCAGTTGAATGAATACCAGGACAGAAAAGCTATGGGAAGCACAGTGTTGGCGCTGAGTATTGGAGAGGTCCCTGAAGGAAGACAGCGAACGAAGTATCTGGTAAGTGCATTGCCCTTTCCCTCCGTTATAAAAGTACTTAATCAAACCTCTGCAGGCTGTTGGATGTGAAGACCAAACCGTACGAATCATTTCTTTGGACCCTGACAAGACCCTAGAAATTATCAGTTTGCAAGCTCTTACTGCTCCCCCTTCGTCTATTTGCATTGCCGAAATGTTGGATGCCAGTATCAACAAAGCGCAACCCACGATGTTCGTTAACATTGGTCTTCAAAATGGTGTTCTGCTCAGAACAGTTCTGGACCCTATTAATGGCGAGCTGACTGACACACGCACACGGTGCGAAACATTATTCCCTCTTACCTCGATGAAGCTGACCCATTTATGATTGCAGATTCTTGGGAACAAAACCTATCAAACTTCTACGCGTTCAAATCCAGAAAAATCCTGCAATCCTTGCGCTTTCTTCGAGGTCATGGCTGAATTATACTCACCAAAATCTCATGCACTTCACACCGTTGATTTACGACAATCTCGATTACGCCTGGAGCTTCTCCGCGGAACTCAGTCCTGAGGGATTGATTGGTATTTCTGGAAGCACCCTTCGGTACGTCGCATTCTCCCTCGTTGAGAGTTGGCATACTTATGTCCTTTTCACATCTCCCAGCATCTTCCAAGTACCTAAACTGGGAACGAAGCTGAAACACGACACGATTCCCCTCTCCTATACGCCTCGCAAATTTATCACGCATCCAGACCCAGACAACCATTATTTCTATGTCATTGAGGGTGACCATCGTGTCGTTGGTGACGAAGCTGCAGCACAGAAAATTGAAGAGATGGTAAGCTTTATTTTTTGGTTGTTACCGCAGGTTTTGACGGTTTGAGCAGCGAAAGCAAGGCAAGCGGATTGACGACGAAGTCGTAAACCTTCCACACGAAGTGTTTGGGCGACCCAGAGCGGGAGCTGGAAATTGGGGCTCCTGTATCCGTATCGTTGATCCTGTGGAATTCAAGACGGTCGCCGTTGTTCCTTTAGACCACAATGAAGCCGCATTCTCTATCGCTGTGGTGCCATTTTCAGCAAGAGGAGGAGAGCTACACCTTGTTGTTGGCACAGCTGCTGACACACACGTCTCACCGAGGTCGTGCTCCAGTGGGTTCTTGCGCACTTATTCATTCACAGATGATGGTGCTGGTTTAGAGCTGCTGCATAAGGTATTTAGTGTTCCGCATGCTATCGAGCTGCCGTGCTGATGTCTCGTCGCAGACGGAAGTGGATGACGTACCTCTATCCCTCCTGGCCTTCCAAGGTCGCTTGGCGGCTGGCGTCGGTAAAGCGCTCAGGATCTACGATATTGGAAAGAAGAAGCTGCTACGCAAGGTTGAAAACAAGGTATATATTATGCGTGTTTAATTAGTTCTTCTACGGTGCTAACCATTGGATTCCAGACATTCACGACGGCGATTGTATCTTTGGCAACTCAAGGCTCCCGTATTATCGTCGGCGACATGCAAGAGTCTATCCAATACGCCGTGTATAAGGCACCTGAAAACCGTCTTCTAACATTTGCAGACGATACCCAGCCCAGGTGGATATCAGCGATGACCATGGTGGACTATAACACCGTTGCCGCAGCCGATCGATTTGGAAATGTCTTTGTCAACCGTTTAGATCCTAAAATCTCAGAACAGGTGGATGACGATCCAACTGGTGCTGGAATTTTACACGAAAAGCCTCAGCTAATGGGTGCTCCTCATAAAACGAAGATGCTCGCTCATTATCACGTTGGAGACCTCATCACTTCCATTCACAAGGTATCGCTGGTGGCAGGTGGACGAGAGGTGCTACTGTATACCGGTCTGCATGGGACGATTGGTATTTTAGTACCATTCGTTTCCAAGGAAGATGTGGACTTCATCTCGACGTTGGAGCAGCACATGCGCACGGAGCAAGGCAGTTTGGTCGGCAGAGATCAATTGAGCTGGAGAGGTTACTATGTTCCTGTTAAAGCTGTTGTTGATGGTGATCTGTGCGAGACGTTTGCGAGATTACCTGGATCGAAGCAGCAGAATATTGCAGGAGAGTTGGATAGGACTGTTGGTGAGGTGTTGAAGAAGTTGGAGCAGCTTAGGGTGACTGCTAGTGGGTTCTAAGGGGTGTTCTGGAAATTTTGTAATTCTTGTTCGTACCCTTGACATATGTACATTTGTTTTTTTAGCTTTAATGCATCGATATACTGATTCTTTTCTACCATTATGATATAAAATTGGTAAAATCAGAGGAAATGAATGGGAGGACCCAGTCGTAGTGTTGTCGAAGAAAACGCGATTAGAGCTGCCTCAAGTTGAAAATTATACTGCTTCTGACAAGAAAGAATCCATAAAATAAATTATCTTGCTTCGATGCTCATTCCTTCAGCTTTTATTTCCAAGCCTACGCAGAACTCGCGTGGTAAGTATGTAGGGAAATGCAGTGCCTCAATATAGTAATTTTGTGGTCTTCGCTTTTGGCCTTAGCCTTGGTCTTCCACTTTCTATCATCAACCTGCACAAGACCTGTCTAGCAGGCAACGTTACGCCGATATACCTCAAGAAAAGCGTTGTTATTTAAATTATTTGGGTGTTTTATCAAGCTTTTGGGGTACCCAACATAATAGTAAGTGTGCTATATTTACAAACCATCACTGGTGCTTTACTGCTGGGATCGAGTCATGGTTTGCTTACTGGTTTGCTTTCAGGGAGATGTATTCAAATTGAACATAATTCAAAATTGGTCCTTCTTAATAACCTCAACGTCAAACGTCTGCCATGATACCACCAACTGAAAAACGATTGCTTTGGCACCCTCGACGAGAAAACAAGTTTGTTGTTGGCGGAAACACACAGATTACTCTGTATGAATGGGCACCAGAGTATCCAGAAATAAGGCATGTAACCTCGCGTCATGACTTGCAGTTTATGAAGGTACGCGACGCGCGATTAGCTTTCTCGAGGTATCCTGATACATCAGTGCCTAGTGCTTTGCATGGTCTCCGGACCCTGCGTTTGACGATCTGTTTGCTGTGGGAGCTAGTACAGGAAAAGTCGACCTGATCCGTTTGGAAGCGGGAAAGCATGCCCAGAAGAATAGCATCCTAAGCAATGGACCTTCTGCCTCACTCCCTGTACGAAACTCTCGCCCGTGCAATGCTTTATCATTCAACATGGTAGACCCCAATTTTCTGGCTGTTGGTCTTGACAAAGTTCGTGGAGACTCGAGTCTGGTCATTTGGGATATCAACGCATTCCTTCCTTCGCTATCCATTCCTGTCGTCTCTCCCTCAGAAGCACCGCTGCTCGTCAATCTTCCGCCCAGACCTCAGCCTACCATTCCAAGGATAGAGGCACCTAATCGCATAGATTCTCGTATCTATCAACAGCACGCCCCTGCAGAGATTGTAACATCACTTGCTTTTCTTCCTACCTCCACCTATCTTTTACTGGCTGGGATATCTCACCGTTGGTTCCGTTTATTCGACTTGAGGTCACAATCCGCGCCACAGGTCAATGTCGCGTCCAAAATCAATGGGATCACCACCGATCCATTTGACCCCCACCGAATAGCTTGCTATGGAGACAGCCTCGTCACCGTGTGGGATGCTCGCAAGCTTGCTACCCCGTTGCTGATGTTTTCAGAACGTGACGCATCTGCAGATGGTGCTTCCATACGTCCCGGGTCAACCTATAGTCAAATCGAGTTTTCAAGCACGAAGAGGAATTGTCTGGCGACGATGGAGAAGGATTCCAATTATGTCAGATACTGGGATCTGACTGAGACCAAGGTTTATGCCATGGATGGCAGTTTTGTGGCGGGTGGTGGATCGTCTGATGGAGAGACGAGGGCATCAAGGGACTCAGCTAGAGCGCAGCGTCGATCTTGGGCCGCGAATTTACCCTGGCCTGGTGGTACCCCAGCCCAAAATTCTCCAAGGGAGAGGGATCCCTCTCTGGGTGATGCCATAAGTCAAGTCTCTTTTGTGCTTGCTGATACGCGACGAAGTGAGTTTTATATCTGTTTCTGTGGAGTTGCATTTCTTAAATCTTACATCTACTACAGCCAAATCATTCCCTCGTCAGCTTTCATCTTTTGCACTTGTTCCCAATGCCAAATCTGGGCCGACCTTAACTTCCAATGTCATGGTTGTAAACAAAGAGGGAGACCTTGAAGTGTACGCTATTCATGACAATCCCAAGCAGTTGGCGTGGAGTCCGCGGGGTGATCTTGCATTTGGGTCTGCAGGGGGTGTCAAAGTTGTGGATGGCTTCAAGGACGAGCAGCGCGATCAGACCGAAGCTGGCTCGGAGCCCAAGCGCCGCGCTGGCTCTGGATATCGATATGACAGCGTGAGTCGGGAAAGAAGGTTTATGGAAGATCGCTTATCCAGGTCACGTTCGAGGAGAAGGGATGACTCTCGTTCCCGAGGTCGCTCCGGAAAGTTCGATAATGCCAAAGGCCACTTGATTCAGCCTTTACCTGTTCTTCCTACGGCGCCGCCTCCAGCGTTGTTCGGAAGGGGTGACGAGGATGGATTCCCTTCGTTGCAGTCTGTCAATACGCCTACAGGATTATCAGCTACGAGGCCTGTTAAACCACGAACATACAGTCCTGCTGCTGTGAGGAAATATCATACCACTACGGATGACGTGGATAGGTCGGTATCACGCAGGAGATCCCCTTCCAGGACGGACACCTTGCCTGCTGATGATGCATGGGACACGGGTGCTAGGGCCAGCCCTATGTTGAACGAAAAGCGTAGAGGCCGGGAGAAGAGCAGGAAAATTAGGAGTGGAGCGTATGATGTGGAACACCTCATCAAAGACGACGTCTCTGTATCTATGATGAAGAGAACTTTGGCGGGATATGGTCTTAGCAAGGTATGTTTACATCATTACCACGTCGAGGTTTTTTATTAACCCGGTACATAGCCTCAGCATAATGTTTCCGTTACCAGGATTGGCGCAGAGGACGGAATGCAAGCGTTGTCTGATCTATGGGCGTGGATTTATCGTATGTCCTTTTATTTTTTTCTGCTCTATTTTGTCTGACTGGTTTTTCTGCAGATTCTCAGGAAGTTCTTTCTGTCCCAACACCTCGCCTACATGGATACGACTTCTCTTTCCAAGGGCTCGCAGGTCTTTGGGAAGGGTTTCCTCCAATAGCACTGCCTGGGCAAACCATGCCAGATGAGACACCCACAGCAGGTCCAAGAACGCTTCTAGATGTTCCCAATGCACCACAAATGCACCATTCTCTATCAGGCAGCACCACAAGCTCTGGAGAGGACAGACACAGCTCACGTCGAAGTCATTCTCCAGCGGACGACTTTCATGGGAATTGGACCGCTGCATTGAGATCTTTAGCATCTCGGCGAGGGGCAGATCGGTCTACGTGGAAGCCTCCCGTTTCAACATCGAAATTAGTGCAACGCCAGCTTGCTCTGCAAGTTTGTGGTTGGAGTCTCAGGGAGGACGAATTGACGGCTGCTATTGACAGGTTGATCCCATTTTTTTTTCTATTTTATTGGATTGACTATTGATTATGATTGCGTAGATGGGAGAAGGAGGGTATGCTCTCCAGGGCAGCGTGTTGGCTCGTTTTTACCAAGCAATATGCAAAGGCTGTAGAAGTGCTATTGCGCAGCGAAGGTATGCAGTGCTGTTATAGTCGAGTATTATTGTTTACTCACTTGATTTTCGCAGACGAAACTTATCAAATGATGTCTGGAACTATTGCTGCGCTGGCTCTTCAATCCTCCCACCTCAGTGCAGCTATGCGAGAATATTATGAGAGGCTCATCAACCGGCTCAGTGATCCCTACTTCCGAGCTATGCTCACCCATCTCGCTGTTGGAGATTGGGGATCCGTCTTGGAGGAAGATCTCATCCCTTTCCGCGAGCGTCTAGCCATCGCTTTCCAGTTCCTAGATGACAGGTCTCTCTCAGCTCATCTTCGCCGCGCAGCAGACGAGGCGGCAAGAAAGGGCAACATTGAAGCCATCATCGTCACAGGGCTCACGCCGAAAGGAATGGACATAATGCAAGCCTACCTGGACCACACGGGCGACGTGCAGACTGTGGCCATTCTGAGCTGTTATGTCTGCCCGTTGAAATTCAGAGATAGGCGAGCGGAACGGTGGCTTGAGACGTACCGGGATTTGTTGGATAGCTTCAAGCTTCATCGTCACAGGGTGGGCTTTGATATCGAGAGGGGTCAGATATTGCATGAAGCGATTCAGATGGGTGATGTCCCACCTCATGAATGGGTCCCTCGTCAGCTTGTTATCCGCTGCCATTATTGCGGTAAGCCTGCCAATAATAGTGGTCCCCTCCTTGTGAACCAGCCAGTTAGGGCGAAGGTGAGGCTGTTTGTCTTTGGTCTCGGTTCTGACACGTTTCTGACGATATTCTATAGCCCACGGCTTGTGGCAATTGTAGCAGGGAGCTCCCCAGATGCTCTGTTTGCCTCATGACCCTGTCCATCGTGAACGATCTGGCAAGAGAGGCAGAGCTTGGTTTCACTCATGGAAAAGGTTGGTCTATTCCATCCTTCATCCCTCTCCTCGTCGTTGACCATTGTCATTTACTTTCAGATACATTCGACGACGCTATCGTTATTTGTCAAACCTGCCGTCATGGAGGACACGCCGCTCATATTTTGGAGTGGTTCCTAGGTGAAGACGGCAGGCGCACACATGCTACTTGTCCAGTTGCGGATTGTAATTGTCGTTGTGCTGAAGAACTTTAATATTTCTATCTACTATTTATTTTTTCTGGGCTTTTTGGTTTACTAATTTTATCATTTATAAAGTTTATTTTGCACTGTGCAGTGTTTCGTCCACTTCTCTTGTTTAACGTATATAATGCATTCGAAGACAGTTTCAACAGATGATTTATCCAATTCAATGGCAAATAATACCCTCTAATCCCAATATTCGTTACCCAACTCAGCAATGAGACGAAATGTTGAGGAGCTAGCAAGATCATGAAAATTTTCAGCGCTTAAACGGAACGATTCCACAACACAAAAAATTTCAATAAAAAAAATGTATTTCGCATATCTACATACGTAACATAAATACAAATTGGAAAGAAAAGGAATCCATCAGACAGACGCTACGCTCGCTGGCTTGGAATCTCACAAAGCTTTGCAGCTTCGTAAAAAGCAAACCAAACGTCCTCGAGACCTGCGCAGAGACAGGCCATGTTCTCAGTGTAACGAGGTAGCGCGAATGTCATCGAGTGGATTTGAAGGATGCGGCATTTGTAAAAATGCGAGACTCGGTCAGTTTCTGTAAACAGATCCTGATTGAGTATGTTCTAAGGAGACAAGATGGGCGGGCAGAGGTTTATATATGTCCGAGGCCTGGTCCGTGCGCGAGTTCATCACGTGCTTAGTTCACAATCAAGCTTAAGGATGCGGGCGCCTCCGAACTTCCTAGATGCAACATCTGCTACGTAGCCTTTACGTTTATTATTGCATTATGTTTATTATTGCAACAAGGAAACGTATCCAAATTTTCTGAAGCATATTGTGTACAAAAATACATTGTGGTACAGATCGGTGAGGTACATAGATACATATACAATCGAACAACAATCGAAGGCGCCCGAGGCGCCCAAGCACTCGAGGTTTATCAAATAGTATCTTAACCGCTGTCATGCTTCGAGGTGAACGTGTTCGAAGCCGACACGACTGCGCTGCTGATACCGGGTATAGATGACATTACCGTACCTGAATGTAAAGTGTAAACAAATTTGCCGCCAAAATTTGGATGCACACACCATTTCATAAGGCTTCCAGTTTCCTCTCAATAACCCATCGACCAAACTCCATTCCATTCGATAGTCGAAATGGCCAACCGGCCCCTCCGTCGTCACCCAAAACGGAGAAATAAAGATAAACCAAGCTGCGACATAGAAGTACCCGAAAGTCCTCGTCCAAATAGAGCTCTTGATTCCAGCGCGTCTCGCAATCTCGATAACCGCATCTTCGATGATGATCATAGGAGGTTGGACGAAGAAATAGTGCATGATATCAGGCGCGGACCAATCACCCGCTTGAACGCAATCGGCTACTTGGTGAAGTATAGCGGAGAAAGTGAAGACGAGGCACAGTTTGAAGTATCTCTGGAATCGACCGGTTCGTGGAAGACCGATCGCATGTGCAATGGCATCTGTAGGTGTGACAAACATCTGCGCAGCAAATCTTTTAGTCCATGTTGAGAAATAATAAAGCTATTGTAAAAGTTTACCCGACGATATGTCTGATGCCATGCTTTGCTGCGCGCGCAGATGTGTTAGTCTCATCAATACTATACAACTGAACGTACAAATTGACGAACCTCCAGAACGTTCTAACACTGTAAGCATCATAAAGCGACCCGAACACCCATGGCCATTCTTTGAAATCCGAAAACCCACACGCAACCCATATGACACCTATAATGAGCGAAAAGGCCTCTGTGGACACGATGATGGCAACCAGCACTCCGATACCCAGATGCACGCGCCATAACAGTTGCCACACATCCGTAAGAACACGACCATCAAAAACCGGAGGAACGTCCTTGAACATGGGGTTCATACGTGTCAAGGTGAGATTCACATCGTGAATGAACAACAAGCATATCCACCACCGCAATTTGACCCTGATGAATTCAGAGCGCGATGCGTAGTTGGGACGTGGAGGGAAGTGCTTTGGATTTTCATGCGACCAACCAATGTTACGAGGGCTGTAGAGTAATTTGGCTGCCCATATATATCGTTGGAAGAAGGACGCTTTCGAGATGTCCGTTTTGTCACCTATGAGACGCAGTTCTTTGGGTGCGTCTCTAAGAAACACGTAGTCCAACGTGGTGAAAAAGAGGAATATGACGCGTATGGCTACAGCGTAAGTGTCTAGAGGTGTTTTGCCATGGACCCCGACGACGTATAGGTGGATATAGGCCAGTATTGGGATTGGAAGAAAGAATAGTTTTCGATACGGGGATGATGGGACAGAGATGGCGAACAAGGCGTAGAGCTCATTCAACGCAAGAAGTCCAAGGTTCAGTGGGGGCACGGCGTCCATGTCGTGTCCGCAGAGTCAACTACTGCGGAATGGTTCTCTGAGATAAGTAAGCAAGTACGTGGTTACGGGCAACATGTGCGAGAAAAAAGTCCGCATTGGGTTATCAACGATTCGGGTCTGGAGGTCTTGACTCTTGTGGTCCCTGAATCATCCCTGAAGGTGACATGAACGTTGCATGAACGAGTATGATGCTGGATCACTGAACTGAATTGTAAGCGAAATCGTTGATTGGACTCTTGAACATTTCAACCAACGGCAAAGCGTCCAGCAAGTGAGCATCGTTCTGAACTAATACTCATCATGCATAAACACGACGAAGGACCGTAAGATTGCGCGTCCAAGCGTCCAAAGGGTACCGGTGAATAGGTCATAAGTACCTTGGTAAAATCGTGTTCCGAATCGACCGGACTTGTCAAAACATGCTGTCCCTAGCTCAGAACTGTAATCACGTTTAAAAATTTCAGACCAAAATCTATTCTGAAAGTGACACCAAACACCCATTGAAGAGGTTCGGATGCATTGGAAATCTAATGCGATAAACTTGCGAATCGGAGAGATGACTCCGGTGTCAATGAGTTCAACGAAGATTCAACTGGGCCATTGTTAAAAGAGACCCACCTCTTTCGCCTGTTTGGACGCGATTTAAGAAGATTTAAGAATATTGGTAGATTTTCATGACCAGATAGGCCGCACTACTTCTGTATTCCGTCGGATGAGCGTCAAAGATAGGATGCCTCGTTTTCCTCCGATCTTCCTCACCGAAATTGCCCAAAATTGTGTAAGGAAGGTCAACCAAAAGAAGTAAATTCTTCCTATTTAGGCTCGAATACCTACCAAATCAATATACTGGGTTTTGAATCAGAAAATTGAATTCTATCTTTCACAGCAATCGGTCTTTGTAGTTGGCTTCGCGTTAAAATAAGACTAAAGTAATACACGTTGTTGTTTATTCTTCGTAAAAAAGGTAGGAGAAGGATCTTCTGGAGTGCTCATTGAGCAAGGTGACGTAGGTTGTGGAAACAGTGAAAGGGTAAGAAAAAAAAGCCGTCATGTTGTACGTACACGGCCAAACGTTCAGTTTAACGCCGGACCGTCGTGGTCCGGACAGCCCCAGTGTTGGCGGAAGGATGTCCGAAGGAGGAAAGGGCTTCATCCCTGGGGCAGATATCAACCACTGAGCCAAGCTCATCCCCCAGGACGCGCCAGGTGAATATCTGTATGGTATATCCGTAGCCTTTTACATTTTTTTGTGTATAATCCTCAGGATCTCCCACATTCGTCCCCTGGTCAATTATATTGTGTTTGTTTGCTCCCAAATTGATGTCGGTGGTTTGTTGGCCGTCAAAAATTTCTAAAGTTCAACGTTCAACTTGAACCTTCACCACCTTCATTGGCAACTTGAACTTCTCAACTGCCTCTGCCTCCTTCCCCAACACCCTTTTACTCTTCTTTCGATCCCCACATGCCAATGTCCCAACAAGCGTGAGTTTATCTACCTTTTTTCATTACACATACTTATGAATTTGTTCATACTAGTGTCTTAGGAGGCCGCAGACTTAGCGGCTAGCCTTTAGGTGAGGCTCTGATATTTTTTGTTGCCAAATCATTGATTATTTTTTTACAGTGCGCTTGCCTTCTGTGCTGGGTCCGGATGACTTGTGTGCGGTTTTTGTAAGTCTTCTTTGGCTTTTTCATTGCGAAATACTGATCATATCATATCATACAGTGTGTTACCTTCATGCCCTTTACACTTCGCTCCCTTAGCCTCATATTATGTTGGGAATATACACACTTAATACCTGAGGTATATACGTCGCATTGGCTAACAGTGTATACTTTACATTATTTTTGTGATAATTCAATGAAAAATAATAA
>NHTK01006062.1:0-53128 GCA_002938355.1 Panaeolus cyanescens | reverse complement strand
ATTTCCTCATCCCACATACGCATAGGCATAGGCATTTTTTCATCATACCATACCATACAATACCACACGCATTTCAATTGGTACATACACTTACAATATTATAAGTTACCTTAAGTTTGATATTTGGATCTGACGATTGAGTTGAACTTAAGTGAGCTTGATGTGTTGTTGCGAAGCGTGCTTCAAACCTTGCTTGGCCAAGTTCCAACGTTTATCTGGGTGACCGTTTGCTTTCTGGTTCCGTGTTGCGGGTATATTTTATTCGGGGCATGTCGATTGGACCCGTTGTATTATCGTTTGCTATACAAGGTATTGCAACCATATTTTAAGTCTGATTGTTCAGTTCTAGGAGCGGGTAGATTTGGTTTCGAAGGGCCCGGGCGTGAAGGGAGAGGCTGGTCTTTGGGGTTACCAATAATAGCGAACTCGAATCGTTTTTTTTTTTTTTTTTGCTTTGTATTATGATTCACGAATGAATGAATGAATGAATGAATGAATGATGGCTCACGGAACGAGGATATTGGGAACGACAACTTGGGACGGACCAATATGTACAAGGTTTTTTTGGAAACTGGAAACGCTACGATGGTAAACTCGCGGACTCGTAGGGGAGTTTTGATCGATTGTACATGTGTTGTGGGTGGCCATGGGTTGAAGTTGACTGGAAGTGTGTGGTGTGGATTTTTGGTCGTGACGGGATCCTCGATGGAGTGATTACATAGCGAGGGTATTCAGACTTCAGGCTTCAGGCTTCAAGAGGCCAATTAGGATTGTGACAGACCTGAGGCTTTGGGCACGGTTGATCAAGCCCAGGTGCACGCGTTTGGGTTGTCATTGGAAACCCACTGGGGAATTCCTAACATCAACAGCGACTTGCCGTGGACATGTACCATACATACCTTGTGCATGTGGGATGCGGATTTGAATGTGATAGGGGACAAATGCTTAGTACGAGCCTGAGGCTAGAGTGTCTAGTGCGGTCTGGTGCTGAGTCCTGACGCGTACGGTGCGGTGCGGTGCGGTGCGGTTTTGATATGTTCAACTTGAAGTTGGATAATGTACCGTGAGTCTGTGATTATAGTACGACGTGAATTGGGAAGGTGATGTGGTTGATGACATGAACACACGGAGCGTTTCTGATTCAGAGTGACCGGTATTGCAATTCGGAGAGAGATAAGGGTATCGAAAGCATATGATCACAACGCCAATGGGAGCCGGTCGTGTATACCATACCGCATTGCCAGTGACATGTTGTTATTGATTCGGGCTCGGGATAGAGAGAAAAAAATTTAGACCCAGACGTTGAATGGTGGATAGCTCGGGTCTATGGAATTTCGATAGTGCCAGGCTGAGTGCCAGTGTGCTCCATGTGAAGAACGGCGTTTGGCGTTGAAAGTCGAATGAATGTTTGGTATGTCCTCGATTTAGGCGGTCGAAAGAAAACAGACATATCCACTTGTCTGCGTCTCTTTCGAGCTTTGGACATTAAACACTGCCGAGGGTTTGTTGGTTAGATCGTGTCAATGGTATTTCAGACGGCTCGAAGTGGTTAGATGAAGGAAACTGAAATATATAGGACATGTACATCCCCGCTGTATGGTATGGTATAGACATATGCATGGCAGTGATATGAAGTACAACGTCAGTCGTTGGAGTCAATTAATTGGAGAAACGCTGGCGAAATGGAGGAGATGAGGTTAAGGTGCTGGTGATGACATGTTCAGCGGCAAGAATATGTATTGTTATGCCCTTCGAGGAGCTTCGGATGAGGGGCCGGTCTCAACCTACCACTGGCACAACCCACGAGACAGGCCGTTCGTGGCTTGTAAGGTTAAGGCAGGCGAGCATGGCGTAGTGTATTGACTCTACTTACAGAGATTTAAGCGAAGGCACTATCTCGGTCGATCTCAGGGGTGCTCCAGTCCTGCTTAAAGTAAAGTGGGGATGGATGACACATTGTTCCTCTTTCCGACAATAGCAAGTCGATAACGCCATGACGTTCCAAAGGTACTGTTGTTGCTTTGTTTGGGAGCTTAGTACGAGACCTGTTTCGAACCAAGTATATTATTCAGCTGACTTGAACTCGAAAGAGATAAGAGCATTTGTTGTACTTGTATGGAAGCTTGAGCCTCGAATAAGGGATACCGATGTGGGAACGTTAACCTTCAAGTTGGAAAGAACGTAGTAAGCTCTAGGAGCAAACAGCGCCCGGCGGCGGATGAATATTTGAAGATCTCGGATGACTGGAACGTGTTGGTTACTCTCGCTGACATTGGCTAGCTGAGCAACGTTTCGGATACAGCCGCAGGTTTTATGAGTTGACCTTCGAGAAAGCTAGGCTGACTCGGTGACTAGAAAGAAAATGGAAATTCAGGATTCGATGTTCACTATCTCATCAGGCCATTGTCTGGCGACCCTAATAATTGGCGGTGGTGGTGGTGATCATGACACAGCTCGACATGACAGTCTAATTTCATTCGACCCAAACTCAGCGCAGTAATCGTTTCCCTTGCGATTGTCTCCTGATCGATGTCAGTCGGACACACGTGCATATGCTTTCCTGCGCATGGCTGGCTGGCTCTGAGTCTGAGCTCAAACTGCACCCTAGAGCTCGGGAGGAGATTTCATTCAGATAGGAACAGATCGCACACACCAAGCCTCACATCGTCAAAAGCAACTGCACAGCAAAATCCCCACGTCCTTTTGACAAGTGCAATTGATTCGATCGCCGAAGGACAAAGCTCTTTATATCGATAAAGACAACAACAAGATTATCTACAACTGAATTCGAATCTTCCATCCGTGTCAATTGTTTTTTGATCACGAGCAGAAGAACCTTGCAGATGGACACTGGCAGGCTCCCCGACATAGTCATCTTCTCCCATCCGGTGAATCGCCATTTTCCCGGGAACGGCCATACCCGTTTCAAATTTTAAACGGCGCTATTACTTCTTACACTGTACTACCCACCAAACGCTCAAAAATCACCCCATTTACGTCGCAAGAAGCATGTATATATTTGAGCCGGTACATGTTGAACACATCCTTTTGGTCGGACAACCGGTACCCTGACCCCCTACGGCTGACGGACTCCCTCGGGCTGTCAAGGTACCTCTCTCGTGGATAGCTTTGAGAAAGGATATTTTTTCGCGCGCTCAGAGCGATATTTTTTTTTTTTTCGAATGGTGGCAAATCAGCCACTCGAATCCTTCTCCCTGGGCCAGTGTTCGAAAATCGATCGAAACACTCGGGCTTCGGGTACGCCCAGTATGATTCAAAGTCAGGCCTACCGTGACTATATTCATTGACACGATTCGTTTCACGGGGGAATAAATCTGGTAGCTGGGACGGAGTGGCAATTATGGTACGTTTACACAGCTTCTTGAAAACATCACATCGTGGTTCGATTGGCGTTCGAGGGCGCTATTGTAGCTACTGGTATTTCGAATTCACTGCATTTAATTAGTGCTGTGCTACTGTTCAATGTGATTAGTTCAACGGAGTTCTCTTGTGAACTAATCATTGAATGCTTTTCGAACTACTGGGGTGATCGCGGGCCGTCTAGAGGGACATAGACAGGCGCTGAAGCCACCGAGGTGCAGAGCCTAGTCCGACCAGAACAGCAGTTGTCGCCGTGGCATTATTGTGCGTGCAGTAAATTTATGTTTATTAATTTCCCTATTCCGCATTCATTTCTGCCAGTGTTAAACTTTCCAGATTGAGGAACTTCTAATCGATCTGATAGATCCAAAACAATCTTTTTTTAAACAACCGAATGCGAGTGTAAGCATACTTTTCAGAGTTAGAACTATGAACGACACTTTTTTGATGGGTGTATGATCTGGTTGTTTGGTTGGGCCCGTACAAGGCCATTCAGGCAGTGAAGGTTGCGACAGGGGCTCTAAATCGAAAAAGACATGGTGGCTGAAATTGGCAGATACAGTAAACGCGATCTCGTCGCATTCAAGACTGTAACACGCGGTGGCATACCGCTCATATTCCGAGTTCTGGTTCCCTGGGGAAGAACAACTTATTTTCCATCACTCGATTATGCATAGTAGTTTAACTTGAAGGCGATCAGCTGTAATCTGCGCGGTGAATGATTTCGGAGTGGATAACGCGCACGTCACGATCCTTCCGATTCTCAAGTTAATGTCCGGCGCAGCGGATAGTCTGGCGTCAATTGCTGAATAAGTATACCTCACAAGTAGGTTTCTGTCGTACCTTGAAAGATGAATTTGTTCTCATTGGACGGTCATAGACAGTCGTTATCTTAATCGTATCTGGATCTCAGGCTATCGCAGCAGCAGCAGTAGAAGACGTGTTATACCGTAAGCGAACCTTACTTCCCCCAGAATGAACGACTTCAATTGTTACCGAGGTTATATTTGACCTCGAAGGCGCCAGTCTCATGGCTAAGCAGGGTCCACGTTGTCCTAAAAACAAACGACCCAGCACTATGCATGAAGGAGTCACCACTCTGACCCTTGTTTCTAAATTGATGATACCATTGACATTGACATACCACGGACATCTCCCTTACAAGTCACGACGCATCCGGACAAAGGCCACCTATCGCATAACGTCACCTTTACCAGATAATAACTACTATCGATGATAATGGCTTTCGACCTTCTAATAACTCGCGATACGTAATGTACTCGTCTTGTCTTGTGGTCAATCAAGTTATCGGCCTGTGACAAAGCAAAAAGGTCTGCCAATAGCCACAATTGCCATCCGAATTTAATCACGTAGGCCGAAAGGGACAGGCCTGAGAGTAACGAGTCATTCCATATCGATGGGTACTTATTTAAAAATCCCAGAAGCATGGTGCGGTACCCTTGCTTTTCAGTGCTACTTGACAATGAAGAGTGGACTAGCACTTTCGAGCTTGGGAGGGGGTGCCGGTGCAGGAAGCCGATCCCTAGCGGCGCGCGTCGGAGAACGGATGCTCCCTCCGGCTCCGTTGATCCGAGGTCATTGTTGGATTTGTAAGCTATTTACGGCCGTCCGTCCAGACTACCCCTGTAGCGGCGTAGGCTTTTGTTGCTCTTACTTACTCATCCATATACATACTTTTTGATATCACGGAAATGGCGGCTTCATCTGCTTGCATATGTCAATGATGGTGAATGGACAGCAGGGTTGATGTTTTGCTCTGCGTAGTTGATCGGGTGACTCCGACTACTATTTTGTTTTGTAACGATCAAATGGCGAATGGCAGTGAGACGCAAGAAACCCTTCCAAGAGTTGTCGAACGATGTGTTCGACCTCCTGGACCGTTGCGACCGCACTGGAAAATTCCATGAAAATTTCTCGGGAGTGAGTGTTTACTGTTAATCATCATGTGCTCGACGTTCGTGTCTCGACATAAAGAGGCACCCCCATTTTTATCATAATGCAGTACAACTGATAAGTAACCTGCATTTGCAAAATATGAAAAATGAAAAGAAAAAATGACGATGAGGCGTTGGAGATTTCATAAATTAAGGGGAAAACTTTATAATGCACTCTTGCAATTTACCTTGTTTTTCAGCGGCGTAAGTCTGGCGTACACAAGTCATTTCCGAACATTGTCCTCGTGAGGGCTTCGACATAACAGGGAGCGATTTGATATGGCTATAGCTCTGGGACGAAAATAAGTGGGGATGTATGTATGCACTAGTATTAGGCTATTCTTTTCTTTTGATGAGAAATTCTATAACGGCTCATGATCAAGTACCACCATCCGAAGAGGTGCATACCCAGAAAGAGCCCAGTTGACACGCCCCCATCGCATCGCAGGTACAAAGGTAGGAACACTGCATCATCATGCCCATGTGTGCCAACTGAGGCAACTCGAAACCTGCTCGGCGGATACCGAGGTTTTACATGTCATTTTCTCGATATGATGGATTTTTGTATTTGTAAACGTTAACGCATTGTGGGGTGAAGGAAGGCAGTTCAAACTCAGCTGTGATTATGAATGGAATGTCAAGCCTTTGCTTAGGTTCTGTGGTAACAGATTTTGCGGGTGATATCCGGAAAAGTGGACTCGAACGGAGTTATCGATGTGGTATTATAGGTGATGATGTTGTGAGAGCCTGTTGGCGGTGGAGCTTGCTGGATCAAATAACCCGGACAAGGGTACCTAATGCTCGTAAGTACTAAGTATAGACCAATTTGAGACTTCATCAGCCAGTACTGGATGCTAACATAGATCGTTTTGCATGCCAGTGGGGGAAAGACGGACAGGTTGTCAGAATCACATAAGGACATACATACAAGCGTTTTTTGAGCGACCTGTTCTGATATCAGATTCCAAGCTGTATTTGAGGGTTTGGGGGGTATTTCCATTCGACGCTTAAATTGGGATGGGGTGAGTTGGTTGTTCTACATACCCCTTCGAGTATAGATAGCACTATTCAGTGTGAAGATGAAGATGAAGGGATAAACCAATATACATATCTGTGGTGGGTACATCGGACCTAGAAGCGAAGGTAAGGCGGCGGGTACCATCAACCGAAGAGTGAACGCTGCTGACGCGCTGACGTCGAGTAGCAAAGGCAACCCAAATTTGAAGCAAGAACTCGTGCTAAGCCGTGGATGTGAAGGCGTTCGAAATGAGCTATGTCCTAACACTCTGTATACATTCTGAGTTGGGTGTCAATAAGATCCTTCAACTTGAAGGGATCTAAGCAGAATATGAACGTTCGGAGTCAATCGTTCTGAATGAAGTTGAATGACTTCAGACTGACTAGCTTGAGTCGAGGTAAGCCAGGAAGCTTTATGACACGCTTTGAGAACTGTGTAGTGACGTCGATGATAGTATCAATGATGCAACGCCAGCAAGGGGGCCATTCAGACTCTAGGGACGAAGCAGGCACTCTTTGGACGTAGGTTGACAGAGAAAAGCGATGCTCAGGGCATTAATGAAAGTCCGAGGTTGGTAGCGCACAGATCACACTAGAAATAATATCGAACGTTGAAATGCCTTGAGGAAATCATACGCTATGGCCGATTGCCGGCAAAGCCAACTTAGCCAAGGGGATAAAAGATGCGTAGACGACCTTCTGCCTCCCGAAGCTCGAGACATAAGAGAACAATATGGGATCGTCGGAGGTTGGAAATACTGCCAGCATTCGAGATGGAATCTTTCTTCGGCTGTGACTACTTCTATCTTGCAAGTTCTCATGAAAAGAGAAGGGTCGACCAAGCTCAGAGATGTGAGTGGAACAGAGCAAGTGGTCTCCCAATGAAGACTACAAAAATTCGTAAGTGATGCAAAAGACAGGCTTCAGTTGAGTAAATAGCGCCAATTAGAACGTCGAAGTTCGATGGGAGCTCTTTCGGTCACGTTCAGGTTCTGTGGCTCATCAATGCCGTCTCCGTGGAATCGGGACTGGTATTCCCGTCGGTCAGACTCAGTTTCAGGTGGTCAAGAGAAATAATTAAGCTAGATTTATCCACCGTTGTCTAGCCCTTCGTATCGGCCCATGGCTCCTAAACGTTTCGAGGACTAGTAAAAAAGCAATTTAGTGTGATTATCAGTCAAGATAGTTGCCAGTTCTTCGTGCACATGTGGAGCTATGGGCGAGAGTCCAAGGATTTAGCGAGAGGCCTGAGTCAATCTTCCCCTCTTAAGAAGCTGTCACATCTCGTGGTTGCGGCTATTTCAGCCATCGAAGGTCTGAAACGCTCAGAGTCAGAGATCATGCACGCTTTGAGCAAATGGACGACACGGCGAACGAAGGTAACGTCGAAAGAGTTTCATCAAGGCTGATATGGACGAATCGGTGCACCCGTGCCACGTCATGACATACTACTGGTACGGATGATAAACAGGGAAGTGCCAAAATTCTGAGCCGTAGTTAGATCGAAGGTCAAAATAATCATAATGGTCAAAGAGCTGCCCGTCAAGCCTGCGCGTGGAAGATTTTTTTTTTCATGCTCTTGTGGGTCTCAGTCAGACAACTTCACAGCCCCACCAAGATATTTTTCACATTCAAGGGAACTTGCGGATATGTTTGACTGGAGCTGCGGCTGAGATCCATTTCTAGGGTCAGTTCAGACCCGACGTCTATCTCTGCAGGTCAGGAGGGCCAATCGATAAATAAAAAAAATTAGAAATTGTGTTGCGCCTCCCGCCGCTTCTTCGCTTGTTCGGTAGTAGACAACAGTGCGGGTTCCAGCCATCCAACGCCGGGTTACAATAAGTTTGTGACTCTTATGGAGAAGTTGCTAAATCGTCAAGCTTCTCCCCTTCGCCCTTCATCAGCTTCATTACAATCCCTAATATCGTCTCACACGTTCAAAATTGGATATTCATACTAAATTCTGTCCTTAACCGAAGAATTTTACCATATTCGTAATACTTTTATTGACCTGTTTATTATTATCTGAATGGACTTGTCTGTCATTCACAAGCATGGGCTAGGTTGGACCTTTTATGAACGCTTGCGCAAACCCCCTTGAATTCTACTTGATGGACCCCTCTTTGGTGGCATAACAAATTAGGCCAGCATTTCGGATGAGCTTCTGGCAGGCAACATAAATTTCAATCGCGTTAAAAGTCGTCAGTTGCTGTGACACAAGTAAACAAAAAGGCCCTTTCCGATGATCTGTTGTGCGCGTTTTGAGTAACTTTAGAATCCTAGCAAAAATGATTTTTTATGTTATACATTTCCCCTTATCGTGGAACAGGCCCACACCTACTGCTTGGAATTTACATCACGGAAAAAAGGACGAAAGCAGACTGTCTTGCTCCTGTCTCGGACGGCTAAGGGTGATCCATTGCCCTCGGGTCCTTTCAGTCTCCATCTAATTTCTTGTTGACTTGTCCACTGAGTCTCATCATCAGACTTGACCTTTTTACTTCATTTTATTTTACTTTGGCTCTACTATCTGGGAGGGTTAGACGTTACCCGGAATGCAACTTAACATATCATAATCTAAAAATAACTGTGAATTCTGATTTCTGCTTTTAGACTTAGCAGGATAAGTTAACTTGTTTGCCGTTATTCGGCAATGATAAGTGATTTGATCCGGATCACCATCCATCAGCCCTGGATGGAACATAGCCTCAGGCTTAAAGCGTTTGCAAAGGACGCTTCAGAGTGAGAGAGGGTCGAAAATTCCACTCTATGCTCTCAGTTCTGTACCTTGAGATCTAACTGTAAACCATATCATTATCGTAGTTAACAACGGAGCCAATATCCTGCGTTTCGATTCTGGCTGATTGTTCCGAACTGGATGGGCGTGGATACTCTGCAGGGCATTGGAAGAGATTGATACAGGTTTCTATGCCCTAGTCGAATCTGATAAAATAAAATATGTTTGCGGCGCAAGTACGGATAGTCATCATTTTTTGCTACGATTAGATTTAGGCGACATGGAACTTGGAAGTTTACTAGAGTTTACTCCCTTGACCTTTATAACCCTTCATATTCGAATTTTTTTTATTGCATCCCGATATCACGCCAAATGTTATTCCGGATCCATCGAAAACATGACCCATCATCATCTCTTATGGGGTGTGGCGCTTCTTGTGTACGCGTTCAGTTAATCAATTGTCACACACCAGGTGCCTAATCATTAATGCTAATAGTAGAAGTTTGAATAGTCCAAGGCGTTTCGTTTTCGGTTATGCAAAGTTATGCACACCCGTTTTCAGCTTGGATAAGGCCCATGATTTTGCCCTCTTCGCTCCATCCAAGAGCTCCGGCTCAGCCGACAAGAAAACAAAGCGCAACTTGTCGGCGAATGCATACGAATGCAGGGTTTATTCGGCTTTGTTTTTATCCCTAGTATTCTCCTGAGCATTCTCGATATACAAATTGACACGAAACGAACACCTTCTGCCGCTGAGAATAAGGTAATGTATGTAGGCCGAAAACGACTTGAATCGTGCCTTCACTTAGACAAAGAAAGCGCAGTACTTTATCTTACTTTCGAAATTTCCTTCACGATCTTAATTGTGGGGTTTTAAATTTCGATGGTGTAATATGCAGCATAAGGCTGATTCAGGACAAGCCATGTGAGGCGGTCATTGTCTCAAGACCACAAAGAACCGTACCGAGTGGAAATATAACGATGGCCAGAATGTATTGCTCCTTCAGATGCTTGTTATGGACGCTCCCCAAGCGGTGGGCGAAGCATGAATTTGACATGCCAACAGGCAAAGAAAAGAGCCTGAGCTGGTCTGGTGAGTGTGGCTGAAAAGCTTGTAGCACTGTGGATTAGATCTCCATTCTGCCCGCAAGTTCGCTAGCGAAGTTCCGAGTTGACTGGACCCTCTGGCGGGAATGTGGACCTGGTGGGGGTTTTGAGGCTGGTACGCACGGGCGGCATAAGCCTGCAAAGACGTTGTCATGCTAACATACATAAACTGAGTTCGGAGGAGATTGATCCTTGTTAAGGTCGTGCAGGGTACTCTTTTTTTCCGCTGAGAGCAGTATCTCGATGTCCAACTGTGGTAATTGACGAGAATGTGAGGGAGCACTGCTAAGTAGACTTATCCCGGCGTTTAAGAAAGGGGATAAGCGGGGAGAATAATTTGCTAAGTCAAATAAGGGAATTAGCTAAGTCATCTTATCTAAATTGGTGTGATACGATGATGATGGTCGACAATGCGCTTTCGAGCTTCGAACCTTTTGAATTATTTGTGTTTGCGAGGATTCTGATCAGGGTAATAATTATTTAACTTTGGTATAGGGACGATGTGGAATGCAACTTGTCCTTTGACATCGACGTCGATGGCGAGGTGCAACAGAGGCCGTTTGTCCCCCAGATAGGTCGCCGATTCACGGGGTAGTACTCCAAATCGATGCAATGATCTACCTCTCCGCGGCCACTGCGCCGCCACCCCCATTCTAATCGAAGCGACCAGGGGGACAAACCCTCGCCCCCCCATCGATACACATGCCTTGCATTAAATCGAGGGCATTGTAATTTTGTGTGGGTGTGGAATGGATGACACCCAAGTAGACAGACCATATGTCAACTATCGGTGGATAAATTTGCAATGTGTGAGATGATGACGGTGTGGAAGGAAGACGCCATTTGGAATTTGAAAGGAAGGAACGGGTTCTGGTAGGTATGACCGCTGGGAAGTCAGTCCAATGTGTTCAAGTCGAACCTATGCGCCGCAGTAAACAGTTCACGAAACGGAGATCTACTTGGATTTTTTTTTGATTCGACACAAAGAGCTGAAATGCGATGCGGGGATAGGAATCTTGCTATGTAGAAACTCCATCTTCGTCAATCAAACTCCAACAATACGCTCATTCTTGAAGTCATTTCAGAACAATCAAACACCGTCCAATTGTATCATAAGGCATGGATGGAGATGGTGTCGAGGTAGGTAAGATTGATTTCAGGTATACAAGGTTCATTCCAACGTCATGCCCGTTCTAATGTCACGGTATGTACATATCAGCGGGAAAAGCGAATGATGAAGGGCATGATACTTCTTCATGTTCTCAAGATCATCGAAACTAAAGTAAATGGATTTCAAGTCCCACCCGGTCCATTTTTGCTTGCGAAGACATCTGTGATTCCTGTATCCACCTCGGGCGCGATACCACGAGTAGCAAAATGAGTTTAACCTGGCAATAAATTGTGATGGAGCTCGAAAAAGTTGTTCTGGTTTGCAATAAAGAACATGAGACCCGGTTTCGGAATTAGCCCAGTTGCAATGTCCCTTTGATGAGGGCAAAGGTGTCCCCTGATGGATGGAGTCACGAATATCAGTCATATACCAGATGTGTGCTATCTGATGCTTCAAGAACTCCGGAGACGACAATAGAATGCCGTCATTCCACCCAGGAAGACTCAGGCGAGAAAAGCCTCCGGAAGCTGTGAACCAAGGATTGCCGCCCTCACAGAAACGAGGGACGGGTTTCGCCCAACAAATGAGTCGGTGGCAAACACATGGACATGTCATGATCGAACAAAACAAAGAGGTTACCCACAAGCGGCAGCGCAACAGGAAACAAAATAGGCTGCTAACATACATACATACCATAATAATCCAATTTACTGCATTGATGATAGGCTGGTGGGACTACGTAGTGTGCGTATCTAGGGTGGGAAGGAACTGGCAGTTGGGACACTAGGTGCCTTCGGAGCTCGGCTGAGATTCGGTGGTTTGAGATAATGACCGCAGGCGGGTTTCCTCTGCGTGGAGCTTGGCTACTGCCGTGTCTTTGAAGGCCTGAAGATGATCCACGATGTAATCGCTTAGTGTCAATCCAATTGTTCGGAGAAAGATAGGACGAGTCATCCAAAACCATCATCCTGCGCGCGGGTGAAGGAATTTGGAAGGAGCCTCGTGTTTCACGAACCTGAGTGAAGATATACCCAGAAAGGAGTCCACCGACTGAAGACATGGCATTAAATATGGAGTGTATGGTGACTTGAGGTAAATTGACGTACCAACACCGCTGACTACAGCCAAGTTTCTCTTGAATCCAAAAAGCCGTGAGCCAATAATAGCTTTTCGAGGTAAACAAGTCCAAATGAAAATTAAAAATTCAAGAGCCAGGTGATATCATCCAGGAGGGAAAAGACGGCGAGAAACATATATTTTTCGATTTGGTTTTTTTGCTTGGGTTCTTGTCATGTTACGTTTATCAGGAAAAAGCCATGCTTGCCTGAAGCTAATCCGGATGTAAGGCCAGCAAAGACACCCTCTTTTCGTGATTCCTGTGAATAGAATTGAAGCACTGGGTAAGAAGAAGAACGTCGACAGTCCGAGTGACACCGAAAAAAAGACAAAGCATGTCCCGAGGCATTATTTACCGTTGTCACGCGTTCGACTGCTTCATGAGACAGTCCTGTAGTAGGAACATGCTGTATTCCTAGTAATTTGTCCATTTGGGAACCTTTAAGCTGGAGACTGCGTTGCAGGTAGATGGCAGAGAAGCACAAACTGCTGCTGCAATGTCTGATTCCCAAATTTGGCCATCTGTCACATGCACGTGCATTCATCGCGTCTTGTCACAAGTCCAGGTTGACACGCTCTTGGAGCCGTTCCACCATCTTGTCCGCTGCTTTCATCACCTCTGTCGTTGTATCAGACATAATTTAACCCTGAAATGTTATCCAGAAAACAGGATGGTTCAGATAGTCTCCAGAAGAAATTTGATTCCATAATGGGTATCGATCCAGCTCGGTCTCTTGACATTATATTCGGGCACTGGCTAAATTTTTCATGGCTTCATAGAACGTCTTTCGACTGTCAAGCCATTGCTTGATAATCCTAAGCATCCAAAATGGTCCAATTTAGTCAAAGATTTGCAGCATATAGCCTCTTTAGCGGAAAATTTCACAGAGCAGCGTCCGAAGTTCAGCAAGAATGTCTGGGGCCATCTGATAGATGCCTTGGATCAGGAAGGTTGGAGCCATCTCTGGTCCAACAGTCAGTATCTCAGCAGGCTAAATGAGGCCGTTGTTGCTCCATAGGCGTCAACTTGTGGAACATATCAGGATTAATTCGCAAGACTCCGGGAGACAACGGCAATGCGCATATTGCAGCTCGTATGTTCTCTCGCTATATTGGCTGTTTTACAGATCCCGGGGGTGATGTCGACATTGTGGTAAAACCTTTTTTTTTATAACATAGTTCGACTTGCGGCGTTTCGTTTGGTGGAGGCAGGGTTGGAGACAAAACCTGGGATAGAAAGTTGGTGCTCACAGCCTATCGATGACAAGTGCTGGCGCTCTCGGGTACCTACCCATGTGCCAGCATGGATCGTGGGCACCTACTAACCGAATTACTTTCTAGCTGTAATCAGAGTCCTGAATCTGGCCAGCCATACTGGAATAGCTCTTTGTGGTGTGTTCCTTGTATCTGTTTCAATGTTATTTTCATGAATGATGTTTTTATCTTTCCTATCAGATGCCGATAATACTGTTTTGGCCGCTAGTGTGCTCAGCAGCGCAGCGAGGGTAACGTATTTCATTCATTTTGGACCTTGTACGGCTGCCCACACGCCATTACAGTTTGAGGACCATTTGAAAAGCGCGAGTGATTCGGAAAGTTCCCATAACCAAGCCATAGCATCCGCTACTGTTATGTACTATTCCAGTCGAATGGAAGCGGTATGTCACCTTGCAAGTCGCACGTAGATCAAGTCACGATCTTAAAAGCAGGCCTGGAAGGAGGGAAATTATGCTGTGGCGGAGTATATGTCACGGAAAATTACAGGCAAGTATTTCTCAAACACGTCCTCCTTTTGAACATGCAGAAAGGGGCTAACTCACATGTGATCAAGACGACACACCACGTCTGGGTCTGCTTCCCCCTCACGCCGTAAGTCCTCCAATTATGCACCTTTATTCCCAGATTGTTATTCACAGTCCAAAAACAGCGCGAACTTCTGGCATTCAAGTTCCATCAAATTGGCAGATCGTTGTTACAGGCATCATCCAGCTCACAGGATGGCGCCAAACCTGAAGACGCAGTGCAATGGGTCCAGCGTGCCTTCTCTTTGGCAGATCAACTGCAAGAATCAGCCCCGGCAGTGGCGGAGCTAAGGGTACGTGGGCACATAAAGTTAGCATATCCCAGGATAACTAAACCCCGATTCGTACATAGATATCTATCCTGAGAACTCTCGGTAAAGATTTCCGAATTTCTATACAAATGTTATCCAGTATTGACGTTATTGCCTCAATGTTAACAGCAAGAGCTCATTTTTTATCCGAATCATATGATCGTGCGGAAAGTGTTCTTGACGAGCTGCTCCCACTTTTAGAGTGCAATGAGGATCGCGTAAGTGGCTACCCGTTATTAGTAGATGGCAGAGTTTCATTTTGCTTGAATTCTGTTAACAGGAAAGTTCCGATTATCAACAGCTTCGGTGGCTGAGAT
The DNA here is from genome assembly GCA_002938355.1 of Panaeolus cyanescens. Classification (NCBI taxonomy): domain Eukaryota; kingdom Fungi; phylum Basidiomycota; class Agaricomycetes; order Agaricales; genus Panaeolus; species Panaeolus cyanescens. Next base: position 38,274 of record NHTK01006062.1, on the reverse strand, counting down.
TAACTGTGCTCAAGAGGCGCAAGTCGGGTGATCTTGCGCTCCTTGAAGGTTAGAATTCAGATCCAGCGAGATTTCCTCTGTCTGAGCACATTGTTTGCTCATTTGCGCCAGCCTTCAAGTCAATAATCGGGCATATGGTGTTTTCAGAGGCCAACATCACAGAGTATGACTTCTCCCGTTTCTGGATATGGGTTCTTTGCCGACAAAGTGTTTTTTTACCTAGACTTTTGCAAGATCTGAAGTCGCTTAATCAACATCAGTGAGTCCTGTGATATTTTCCGGATTTAGTGAGAGAGCGAATAGACTTATCTGGCACATGGATCCAGTACGCTCGTTACCGCCGTCCATCACCACTGCTTGGATGAAGCTTTACGGCGCCAGACGACAGAACCGGACCATATTCATCGGTTGATTCTCTCATCAATTATCCACGCCTCCAAAGATGAGGACCATCAGAGGGCTATGAAGGCCCTTGATTCAGTCTTCACACGTATGCGAGAGATGTTCTGTTTTTATCGTGGCACCTACTTACCGCTTGCAAACTAATCTTCCAGTGATATGTGAAGCTTCAATTGAGCTCCCCGCCACGCCTACCATGGCATGCATTACTGTAACGCCATCTCTGTCCGTCAGGCAACATTTGGATGCTTACAGAAAGTCAAATTGTGCAGCTTTTGTGGCAATACGGCGGTCGACACTACAAAGCCAAACGTTGGAATGAAGCAGCTGACTGGTATCTTGCAGGTAGCCACAAGCTATTCAAAGCCAACAGTCAAGTGAGCGAAGTAAAGTGTTTCCGGAAAGCCGCTTTATGCTATCTAGAGCAACGAGAATTTATGTTGGCATCCACGGTGATCCGACGATGTCCTGTTAATGAGGCGCCTACACATTATGTCATGTTCCTCGTTGCGGTTTATCAAGGTGAGTTGTTAGATTTGCTCTCTGGTCAAACTTTATTGTCGTCAAAGAATCTTCTGATTTCTTTATTTGACGCATTTCTGCGCAAAACAACAGGGTTAGAGGATGAAGGTGAGTTATATTGGCTGGATTTGGATATTTGGCCGATGTGACACCATTTTAGCCGTCCGAGCAATCCACGACATGCTGAGGGCACCGGATTTTGACCGCAAAATGCTGTTATTAGCTACTCAGATCTCACACAAGTCGGAGATGAAAACTTTACTGCTGACAGTCCTCCAGAGCCTTCTCAAGACCCTGAGAACCGGCTCAGAAGGAGAGGATATCGTCCAAGCAATGACATTGATTCGGTGCATTGTCAAACTTGTTCTTAATATTTTGGCTGAACCCGCAGCTAACAAGTAAGATCTTTTTTTACCGCCGGAAGATTAGTAGTGCTCACAATCACAACCACCATATTATCGACTCCCTAGATCTGCACTCATTGACACCGTAGTTAACCAGTTCAAGACAGGTGATGCCCTACTTCTCGTAAACGCACCCCGCTTTCGCTGATTAATTTGAATAGCGCAAGTCCTGGCAGACTCCGCAAGCAAGCAGAAGACGTTATCTCTCGTGTTCAAAGATCTCTCGTGGCTTTGGAGAACCGCATATAATTGTGCTGTTCAAGGTTGCTCCGAATGGGAAAATGCAGGAGAACAAATTTCAGAACTGTTCAGCATTGCAGGCGCGGTGAGCCATTAATATTGCGATAAGACCGGGCGGATGATCTTTGAACTTTGCTTCTGATTATATTTTTCTTGGATACTTATGTTAGATGGCGGAAGCGTGCTGTAATGCATCACCTGTTGAAACTGACGCCTTTGTATGCTTACATTTAGCCAATGCTTGGTTCGCCGCGGCGTCTGGACGGGGTACGTTTCGAATTGTATGCTCAATGTAATGCTGGCATTGACCCATTGTTGCTAGTATTTTCGGCTCGTGAACTCCTGGCAGCAAACGGGTCCATTGATGTAAGTGAATTTTTGAAAATGTATTCGTGCAATTGTTAGAGTCATGTCGATTGACACACCACAATAATCACTCGATAATTATATTAATTCACTTTTCTATTAACATGCAAATATTTATTCCTTTAGGATGAAAGGCTTCGCAACGTGACCGCGGAACTTAAAGCTGCAAAATCGAAAATAGCCGATATCTGCAACAAAAATGTTATCCAAGACGATCAAGCAAAGGAACGCGTGCAATATTTCCTGCATGCCCTGAAAGTATTTGAAGCGGAATTTTTGGTGCAACTACGGGAGTGGGATTCTTTGGCCACACTGGTGGAGGTGCCTTCTATTCGGCGTGTAGACTTCCTGAAATTTGCGCTAATCTATCGATATCTTTAGGATGTCGTTACCTCGGGTCCATTAGCAGTCGGCACTTATGAAGCCATTGCCGATATTTTGGTCCGTTTTCTTTAGTTTCTATGCAATTCTGGGCGTTTGAGCTCTGATATGATAACATCAGTGGGTCGACAAGACGTGTCCCGTGAAAGGTATGTCTACATGACTTTTATTCCATTTGAAATTGGGGGGTCAGCAGCATTTTTGATTTGATCCCGGCAGTTCTTCAAAAATGTCTGGAGGTAGGGGTACTTCTCCTTCGCAAGATTCGGGATTTAGGTTACGCTAAAGCTTTGGATCTAATCTTGTCCCATCCAGGCAGTCCTGCAAGCCAGTACAGATCACCGTTCACTTTGCGTTGAGAAGTTCTCTCGCTGGCTACGTGCGATCTGCACAATCAGTATCACGCGAAACAGCGTTCCAGACAGGCTGAAAGCTTTCGGATACTTCGAACAGGCCGTCAACGTTATGCAAGATCATAATAATAGCGAAGAGGTCATTCAGCTTTTAACCTTCGGACTCTTCCGCTTGTCACTTTGTCATCCTAGAGACTGACGTGAATGGTTTTCTCTTTTAAGCCCTACCCCTTGGATGAACGTCAATGGCTATTAGCGACAGCGTGCAATGCCGGAACGGAGTGCCTACAGTTCGTGCCGAATATGCTTTCTTGACTGTTGATCAAAATCTTATTCCACACGCTCGCTGCTTCTTCCTTTGTTTCCTCTCAGTGCATCGTTGCTGGATGAAGGGAAACGATGGTTTGAAATAGCCATCACCATCTGTCGGTTCGTTCCTGGAGGGAAGGCTGAGAAGGTGTGCTCGCCCCGTGACATATTTAACCCTTTCGACCTTAGAGTGGTGCTATTTGGCAATGCTCTTTGGGGGAACCAGGGTGTTTGGCTCTTTGAAACTGACCATGTCATCTGTTTTATTTTCTCTGCAGATATCAGAAACATATAGACAGCTACTATCTCGCTATGGCACCAGGCAGTGATCCAGAGCCTTGTGGCCGCTCTCCTTGGTCTATCTTAAGTCGCTTTGTTGATAATCCATCACACTGGATCCCTGTTCATTGGACTCTGGGCTGGACTTGCGACCTTTACGACCGCCATCAGCATTCCTCTTTGATGTTTCTCAACGCTGCGACCATGCGGGGACCGTCTTCATTGATGAATCTGTCAGACCTCAGATAAGTTACTTTTGGAATCTGTACTGGCCTGTGCTCCTTCTAGCATGACTCTGGTTCTTTGATTTCTGGTCCTTTGTTCTTACCCGGTTTTAATGATCGGATTTTTCACTACCCCCCAACCATGTTATGAAATATCAATCGTTATATTTGTACCTTTAATAAACGTTCGTTTTTTAGCTCGTTTATTCTTTGCGATTCTCTGTCAGAGTGGGGCTAGACATGCGCAGTTGATTTAGTGTGGTCAGCTCGTGACCCAACTTCTTCATTTCCCTCCCGATATCGATGAATGGCCTCAGACCCTGAGTAGAGCTGATTCCCTCTACCCATGCAACCTTTCTTTAAAAATTGCTATGCCGGTTTGTTCAGGTACCAAAGCTTTAATCTGGTCAAAGTATAGCCGCATCCGTTTGTGTCGTTCTGGGTGTACATGTAAGTGGCGGTGACCTGGGTGAGGTGATGGCGCTGTAACATATGACCAAAGGTGAAGGTCAAAGGGGAACCAACACTTGTTTGCTGACTGAGAACTATGCTTATGACGGTAAATTAAAACATCAACATTAAGGCCGTTCAAACTTCTGGGTTTCACTTGCTTGATATGCACGACTCTGTCGAGCAGCTTGATGCTGTCCAAGTCTTGCGTTTGACCATGGTATCAGAATGTAGACGACTCAAAGAAGATATCATAATTTGTCCACCGTAACAATCTGAAGGTACTTTAGCTTCCGCGCTTGACGGTATACAGAAGGCTGATACACGTTACCACAGTCAGAATTCGAAGTGGGCAAAGCGGCCACCTCAATCAGGAAAATGTAGAACTGATATATGTTTCCAAGGATGACATGAAGATACGATCTGATAATTACACTGAGACTACTCAATGATGTTTATTAGTTCTTTACAAGGGACTCATGAGGGGTTAGCATTCCATACTTGCTGGGAAGGGATATCTCAGTCTGATTCCTAATCTTTCTGAATACACTTGTCGCTGCACGGGCATTTGTCAGGCCCACTTACGAGCTACACACTTGAACAATCAAGGTGATTATACTACATATTCAGTCTTTGCGAAGCGTTCGAACTTCACAGTTTAACTGCCGCCAGGAGCATGGGCGCCCAATTCTAAACGCCTTCGAGGTGAGTCGAAGACGCCCAAACGAGGTTCTGGGTCATGTGACCAATATCATAATTTTTTGCAAATCCCGCAGTCAACGCTTTTGGACAAGGCTACGACTGAACGCTTCCTTCCTCTCTATTATCTCAGATAACATACTATTTAAACATGCCCAGGCATGCAAGAAAAAGGCAGAAGAAGGAGGCTGCTCCGACCAAGGCTGCTAGATTGGAAATGCTGATGGACGACGAGGCGAAAGACGAGGAAGAACGTCGTTTGGAGAGTATGCTGTTCGGTGTGAGATACGAGCCAAAGGACAAGGGAAAAGGAAAGGATTATGACTCTGCTGAAAGTGATGAAGCTGATGAGGAAGGTGGACGCGAAATGCAGCATTTGATGGATCAGGACGTGCGTAAATCTTGGATTAAACATGCTGCTGCTGGGTACTAAATTGTGCTCCTTGACAGTTGTTTTTCGTCGATGATGGCGTGCCCAACGGATCTTCTGCAGACTCAGGCGACGATAGCGATGAGGATCAGTCACACTCTGGCTCTGACATCGAAAGTGGTTCCGAGTCGACCAGATCGTCTTCTTCTAGGCCAAATCGTCGCTCGCAAAAAGTGCCGCCAAAGACATTAACCTCTTCACGATCAAAACCACCAGCATGGACAGACCCTGCTGATGTTGAAACCACGAACAAGGTGTCTTTGTTGAACGGTCCCTCTAGATTACGGAAACTGCGGCAGGCAGTTAACGAAGACGAAATAACAAGCCGCGAGTATGAAACGCGGCTCCGTGCTCAATTTGAACGTATTAACCCAGAGCCATCATGGGCAAAGAAAGCTCGAGGGAAGAAAAAGGAGGCAGCTGGTCAGGAAAGCGGAACAGAGGATGAGCAGGAGGAGGGTATCAGCGATCTGTTGTCTTCGTCGACCGGAATTCTGTCAGAACGCAGAAGAAGAGAGAAGGGACCTGTTGTCCTACCACAAGGGGCATTAAATATTCAACGTGTTAGGGATGCTAATCAGTCTGCTCAAGATTCTGGCTCTGGAGAAGTTAAAGTTGTTGCGTTCCATCCCAAACCCTCTGTTCCTGTGTTGGCTGTCGCCACAGCAGACAGGAGAATCAGGTTATTCAATGTAATTTATTGTTTTCCTGTTTATTCCAACGGTTTTCTAACCTTTTGACTTTAGATCGATGGTCACCTCTCCCCCTTAATTTCAACTCTTCATGTCCCTACCCTACCGATCCTCAACACTAGCAGCGTGCTGTTCCATCCGTCAGGAAACAGCATGTTGCTCTCAGGACCTCGCCCATTCTTTTACACATATGACCTTCAAACAGGGACGAGTACGCTTCATCGTAGGGGTCTGTGGGGAAGTGGATTTGATGATTTGTCTCTAGCGGCACCAAGTCGTAAGAGGAGAAAGGAAAATGGAAAGAGTGAGCGTCAAAATACGGAGACTATCCAACATGCGGCGTTTTCTCCTGCAACGGGATCGATACTTGCAGTTGCTGGAAAGGGTGGAAATGTGCATCTTGTTGACTGGAAGAGTGGGGCCGGACAGGTCGTTGGATCGTTGAAGTGCACATCGTCGGGAGGTGGGGGTGGGGGAGGTGTTCAAGGCTTGTGGTGGGTACCGTCCAGCGGTGATGACGCAAACCTGACGCTGGGGGCTGGCAACTCGTTGCAAAACGATGAGAAACATTTGGCCGTTTTGACTGGAGAGGCGGAGGTCTACATTTGGGACGTAGGACAGAGAAGATGTGTGCGGAAGTGGAGAGATGAAGGTGGTTATCGTGGTGCTGGTCGTGTGTTTGCTGGCGGAGGAGGAAACAACGGATGGATGGCCATTGGGTATTACCTTTCAAACATTGATTTTTTTTCAGTTGATAACCTTTTTTTATAGATCCACCTCTGGTTTCGTCAACGTTTATGGAGCAGACTCATTCTCCGTCCCCAATAATTCTTACTCCTCGACGGATCATCCCAAACTTGTCAAGACTTTGGGACACCTTACTACTCCAATCTCAACTCTGAAGTTTAATCACGATGCTCAGTTGCTTGCGATGGCAAGCAAAGATAAAAAAGACTCCATGAAACTGGTAAGCATTTTACTTTGCGTATGAGTTCCATAGTTGACTGAATGGCGCACTCTCTTCAGATCCACATCCCATCCCTCACCTCATTTGCGAACTGGCCTACATCCAGCACACCTCTGGGGCACGTCAGTGCTGTTGACTTCTCTGCAAGGAGCGAGTACATCGCCATCGGGAACACACGCGGAAAAGCTTTGTTATACCATCTAAAAGACTATGGTGTATCGAGTGGGGCAGGATGGGCGTAATATTATATCGTTTGCGGCGATGTCAATAATGACAACCCATCGTCGTCTTCCATGGTGATTTTGCAGTGCTGTTCTCCCTTGATACATCAACGACTCCCGAGAAATGCTACATCAGATTCGTACATTTGTACCTTTCGTCGCACTCTTTGATGACCAGGACACCGTTCCAACCCGGATTGTTTGAACCTGGCCGTCGCTGACCATGTTCCCAACACCCCTATGCTAACGAAAATTAGCCGGAGGTATTATAAAGGATGATCGATGATCCACCATCGAAGAAGACGCTTGTCTGTAACTTCCATTGATATCAAGTGTTTAAATGGAGTCGACGTGGCTGTCTCGGATAAGCAGCGTCTGTTATAACTCATGAACATCCTCGGAGGCAGTTGTGCTTTCTCACTCTCCTGCTTGACTTTTCTACGATAGAACTGAAGCGAGATGCGGTCGTATTTCTCCGACATTTATATAACAATATAAAACACTCGACTTGATATCATGAATGTCAATTACGGTGTTCCAAGGCATAAGGGTCACAACGGTTTTGAACTTTTGAAGACATCAATAGGGGCTTTGAGCATCCATATTTAGGTTCAGATATTTCAGTGTTCTATAGACCGCCCTAATCTCCCTCTACCTCCTACGTGGGTCCCCATCTATTTTCAAGTGTATACCTACCCTTGCTACGTCAATCGCTTGGGACAAAATTCACGAAAAAAGCTTTGTTTTTTATCGACCAACAACGAGCAGCCTAATTTCCGGAGAAATACCAGCCGACACGTGAACATTATTGACTGTCACCTTGAAGAGTGTCGACCTGGCGCAGATAGAATCCTTTGCTCCGAACATTACCCCGCATTTTGCGAAGACTGACGTGTCGCTTTGGATCCTTCCACCAGAATTACTTATTAACTCTGTAAGGTCGAGTTTTTCGCCCCTCACGGACTTGCACCGACATCAAAGCTTGCTTCTTACCAGCACATTGAATCGGAGATTTTGCTTTGGTCTGACGAAGACATGGCAAGCAAAACGAAGACGTCTTCTCCAGAGAGGAAAGCAGCCTCGAAGAAGGCACAGCAACAGCAGGATGCATCACCAACTTTTGGCAAAACAGCGTTCCTCGTGCTGGCTGTGGCATTAGGAGTTTACGTTTATAAGGTGCGACTTGGAAATCTACATGAGGCATTACGTTTTATTAACATGCGGAAACTCGAAGACGAACTTACTATCGTCGTTGTTCCCTCAAACCTTAGTCGTGGAGGTTGATGACGAACCGGCGCCAGCAGAAGCGGTTGAAATTGTAGCAGATGTTGAAAAAAGAGATGCTGTTGTTGGGGCTTTTAAGGTGTGTATAACTTTCTCGTTCAGTAATACCCGAAACTGAGGAGCTCCGTTCACAACAGCATGCTTGGGCACACTATGGTAAATTCAATTTTACTGGTGTTTATTTCTCTTGGCTGATGACCGCTTTCAGAAAAATATGCCATGGGTAGCGACGAATACCATCCTGTCACGAAGAAAGGGTCGAATTTCTCGGAACATGGAGGCATTGGTTACACAGTTATCGACGCGATTGATACCATGCAAATCATGGGTCTGAAGAAGGAGTACCAAAGTGCACGCAACTGGCTTGCCACAAAACAGACTTTCGATCGGGACAACAATTACAACACTTTCGAGGTACGTAGATACCTTCTACCAACCGCTTCATAATATAACGTAGATGGTTCTTAGACTACCATTCGCGTTTTGGGAGGATTACTCTCCGCATATCATTTATCCGGAAAAGACGCTCTATATCTCCAAAAAGCTCAAGACCTCGCTGATCGCATGATGCCTGTGTTCGAGACGCCCTCTGGATTGCCGTATTCAATGGCCAACCTTGGAAAGCGTCAAGCCGTGGACGACCCTAATGTTCCATACCTCGTGAGCACAGCAGAAGCGACAACGCTTCAGCTGGAGTTCAAGTACCTCAGCCAATTGACAGGAAACAAGAAATACTGGGAGAAGGCAGAGAAGGTAAATATGCTCTTAGACTATGACGTGAGAGGACTTATAATAATTTGAATTTTGTAGGTGATGGATGTCGTCAAAAAGGCTCACAGGCCAAAAGGTCTAGCACCAATCTACATGGAGTAGGTTGACTTTCATTTTACCAGAAGCATGGTACTGAACGATTCCAAGTGCGCGAACTGGTGAATTTAGCCCTTCTGCTGAGATTCGGTTAGGGTCTCGTGGAGATTCCTTCTACGAATACCTATTGTGAGGACGGTTTCCTTGATATTGTGGATTCAAACTTAACTCGCTTTATTTATCTAGGAAGCAGTACCTGCTCACAGTAAGATAACTGCTACCCGTGATTCTTTCATACACTGAATTCCTTGTAGAAACGCACTGAACCCAAATACCTCGAGGTATGTCACCCTCCTTTCAGTCTTGCTCGTCAATAGTGAAATCTGATGAACCTTTTTGAAGTTCTACAAAGAAACCATGACGGCCATTCACGATAACTTGGTGCAAAGAGGCTTGTCCAAGAACCACGCTTATATTGCTGAACTACAGCCCGAGCGTAACGCAGACGGCACTGTGTATGTACTCTGTATCCAAGTCATCTCCATATATCTGACAGCTTTTAACAGTGACTGGAAGTTAAACCATAAGCAAGACCATCTCGTGTGCTTCCTCGCTGGGTCATTAATGTTGGGAGCAACAACGACCGGTGCTACTGTCCCTAGAACGTCCATTCCGCCTAAAACTTCGGAGCTGACTGCTACGGGTCTGAGAGATTGGCAATTGGGTGAAGAGCTCCTGAAGACATGCCTTCACACTCACGAAACTGCTACGTGTGTAATTTTTTTCCCCTAACGGCTAACCTGTTAATATCTTTTTCAGCGGACTTTCACCTGAGATTGCCTATTTCTTCCACGATAAGAGGAAGTGGCGTCACCCTAAGCGCGATTGGTATATCTACGGAAATGAGTATGTCGTATTTGTTGCTTTTTAACTTGACTATCATTCATTAATCATTGAACCGTATCTGCAGCTTCCCTGGAACACCATCCTACGACGCCCGCTACATTCTTAGGTATATACTTTGGAAGGTGACCATTTGTTATCAATACTGACTGACTTTCTTCACAGACCCGAAACCATCGAATCCCTTTTCATCGCTTATCGTCTCACTGGTGACAATAAGTATCGTGAAGCTGGCTGGAAGATCTTCCAATCCATCGAGAAGTATTGCAAGGTCGAGGATGGTGGCTACTCGTCTATCTTGAACACAGACCATGTGAACACAATTAAGATGGACAAGATGGAGACCTTCTTTTTGGTGCGATCGTTCAGATATGAAGGTTATTTCAAGCGTCACTAACGTGATTTCTTTTTGATGCAGAGCGAGACGCTGAAGTACTTGTACTTGTTGTTCACGGATTCGAGCGTCATTCCCCTTAGCAGTGCGTGTCTTTTTATTTGCTTTAATTTATCAATCTGGCTGATCATTTGTTCTCCTTTTTCTTCTATGTATTCAACAGAATACGTTTTCAACACAGAAGTAAGCAAATCGCGCTCTCCTTATACAACTGTTCACTGACCGTCTATTTTTTAGGCGCACCCTATCCCTGTGTTTACTCCGACGAAGTAGTTATCTCGAATTACTTTGTCGATAATCCACTATCTATCCAATAACCTTTGAGGCGACTCGGACTTGTATTTATATTGACGACCATACTACTAATAATATGAACAAAAACATTGGAATGCTTCGCATGGAGAGTACTAAGCATAGTATACAATGGTGTCTTAGAAGCCTTGTTCTGAAGAGAATTTTTTCGGAAGAATACTATTTAAAAAGTGTGCTGCAGCGACGGGATGTGGACAATTACTTACCACAATTCTGAAGCATTTGAATCTAAGTACTTAGATCAACCAAGCCGAAGTCGTATCACAGCCACATCATTCGTTCAACACCATGATGGTGTGAACCTCGTTTTGATTCCCAACCACCATGCTGAATTTGGGCGCTTGAAAGCGTACCGTCGTCACGGATTAGAACATTGTGGAACTTCTGGACTTCAGGGTTCACTGGTTACTCAACATTTTTGACTTCACTTCACTCTTTACCTGGAATCTCTGCTATCAACTGACGCGGATCGGTTGCATGCACTGGTCTGGTCATCTTCGCTCGTCGCGAACTCATAAACATGGTTTTACTGAAATGCGGACAACTTGAGGCTGCATTGACTCTCAACCTGTTGACTTTCGGCGACAACTATTTGACTTTTGCTTGTTCAATAATACAAGAGTGGTAGTAAAGACGACATCTATTGTTTTCTCCATGCACCTCCAATGTACTATACAATGACTTACATATACTTGGTAAGTGGGTTCATTATTGGTTACAAGTCGATTCTTTTATCTATTCATCCACAGAAGTATAATGCGCGTCACTCCATATGAAATGCGTCTCTTTTGGTCTGTTATAAAAGGACTGCATCACAGTGCATTGGCCACCCATCCTCGATTTTCCATGTCCAAGATTGCCTTTAAACCCACCATACCTCCAGAACTTATTAGCCATGTCATCTCGCATGTCCCTGGTGATGACAAGTCCACCCTATCGGCCTGTTCTCAAGTTTCGAGGTGGTTCCGGCCTGAGGCACAGAAGAAACTCTTTACCGCCGTCCACCTCAAATATACTCTTGGGCAGGAAACAGATGGAGATAAAATGTATTTTATCATGGACCCATCTCCGGACTCTGCTGGAATGAAGCTTTGCAGTACCATACGCGAGAGGTCTGACCTAGCTGCATTCATACGCGAAATATCATTTTCCATTAATACACCAGACGGCCAACCGCCCGTCAGGTTACATTCAAGTCAACATGAAATCGCGTCCTTGCACTTAATTCTAATGCGTACGCAAGATATCCGAAAGCTCTCCTGGTTACCCGGAACGAACGGGTGTCTCGATCGTGTTGGGTTCTGTGATCCTGACACCATGCAAAACACCCTCAATGGAGTGCTGCAGCGCTCAAGATTTCTTACTCATCTCGACTTATCTGGTCCTCCTGCGGTTTCACCGACAGCGCTTATTGTCCACCGGAACCTTTCGCCTCTACATGAGCTACGATTGTCGGCGCTAGACATTTCCGATCTTGGACAATGGTTGGACAACCATCCTCGAGTCATCTATCCACTTTACACGAAAAGGTTGATTTTGCAGTCTTCTGCGGAGACGTCGTCGTTGAAGGGGTTGGTTGTCCTCCTTACAAAGCACAAGAACATCCTCAGCCTCTCCCGAGTCGAACATTTCAGTTGCTTATTGCCATCCTTCCTTTCGACCCATCTCTCTTGGGTACTTTTACAACTCTGCCCGAAAACGGTCACATCATTAGAACTCAGTGCCCCACTCGACAAAGGTCAGTTAGGTTGCCGGTTACTCATTAGCCAATCACCGCGGCTTTTCTTACTTATCTCTTTGTCCGCATACTCAGAAATAAGGGCCAAATTTCGTCTTCGCAAGACTCACTGCTACTTCTTACCTGACACTAATCTTCAGGCTTTTTGCCGTCTGAATCAACTCACATTCAAGATCGATGTAACAACCCTGGCAGTACAGATCCAAGATGGGTATGATAGACGCAAACGTAACGAACCAGTGATTGGATGCCCTATTAATATATCATGGGCCGCGAAGGCCATTGCAAGTCTACCGACTACTTACGAAGATGAAACTCCTCGTCTTTCCCTTACTATCGACATCCGAATTGGCAAGGTTCCAGCGAAATTTTTGAACGATAACCCTTGGACGCTCCTGGAAGATGTATTAATACCAAGGCAAGGGTATTTCAAAGGCATCAATCTCAATGTCTACTACAGGACCAAGGATTCTAAACTTCGGGAGGAATATCGTCAAGTGTTGGAAAATGTTAAACCCTTCCAATCGCTGACGGGGTTTGCCACTGTCCAATATCGGGAGGCGACACATTAAGAGGATTTCATGTTTTGGTATCCCAAACCGCGCCCATATTCTTGTAATATTGTAGGTTCTGCAGTTCTGTTCAGGCTTGCTGATTACTCACGTTCTTGCAGATTCACATTGGTTGAGCTCTGGGGTCTCCTTGTTTTTGCCAAGTCATTGTTGCTGTGTACAAAATAAATTACGGGAATACCATTGTTTTCGAAAATCCCTAACCATCTTCAATACACGTCTAAATTCGATGCACTTTTAGACCGTATTCTTCTAATTGTTCAATTCCTTAGATCTCTCCGCATCATTCTGGGAATCATGTCATGTGAGTCTCCCTGTTCTAGTTTCTACAAAGACTAGTGCTTGATTGACTTCTCTAGTATGCCAGTCCGCTTTCATCTTTAGAAAGCATATAAATCGCTCATGACATCGCTTTGTTTGTAGCAATGCAACATGACCTCTGCTGGCACTATAGCAATCTTCTCGCCCAGAAGGTTGAAGATAAGCGGGCTTCCATGGTGAGAAGATGCGCTCATAGCACGAGAATGCTCATAGCACATACATTGTCATACATGCCTGATGAGTTATTCATTGTCTCACTCCACTCGTCATTGACTATATTTTACAGCTACCTTCGAGGAATTCAAAGCAACAGTAATTATCGTTTATGGCCGAGAAGAACAAAGATTCGTTGTCTTTTTGAACGCGAAGATGCACGAAACTTATCCAGTAACATATCTAGCATCGCACTTGTCGTTGACTACATCTTATCTCCCACTCTAGACAATTCACAATGCCGGAGATGGGAAGCACTAGAATCAGCAATGAACTCTTTAAAACGATGAAGGAATTACAAGTTACCGCCCATCTAATAACCCGCTCGTTATTGATCTCCATCTTTCGAAAGGATGGCTCCACAAGGTGCACGCGCTCTAGTTGTTTCAATCCCTCTCGTTCTGCTTTCTTTGCTCGCATTTTTTGCACTTATACCAGATGCATTGGCGGCGGGTGCGTCTCGGGTGCCTTTATTTCTGAACGGTCGATATATTAATCTCTTCTCTTCTTTGCTCGATCATGCTATCCAGACACGAGAGCAGCCAAGACGTTAAATGTACAGGCTAACATTCACTGGGGAGAGCTCTCGGACCAGGGCTGTAAAGCGCATGGTAAACGCCAAGTCGAGGCCCGCTTGTGGTGAGTAGGCGTCTTGGACTATCGCTCATTCGTCAACGACTTATGCCAATTTTATGCCTGTATGATGAAGGGATATTCCGAGTGGTATTACATCCTTCCTTAATTGTTTTGGGTCAACACTAACACCCACTTGCATATCTCTTTAGGTAAGGACTGGAAACAGGCTTGCATGACCACTCCTATTGTAATCAAGGGGAAGACATATAATAAGTGCGCCATCTCCTCGTCGATCTATGAGGTCTTTCTAAACTCACATTTCACAGACCAGACAAGTGTAACGATCCAGGCTGGTTTGGAGGCCAGTATGGAAGTAAGTCTCTTTACCCATAGAGCATTTTGTTTAATTATTGACCATATTTCTAGCATGGCTTGCCGATGATGATACGTGCGTGACCCAGATGCCCTAGTATTTATTCTCGTTAACATGGATATCATTTTAGTTGCAAGGGGTACTGGGACACCCTCAAGTAAGTACCGCAGTTTTATTGATGTCCTAGAATCACTGCAACTCTGGTCCTCTCAGGGATAACGGCTGTGTCAGTGGGTCCATAGGACGACGTGAATGGTCTGCCAAGCTACTTGATGTAACTGGTTCTTGGGAGGTGAGTTCTATGCTGCATATACTGATTATCGAAGGGCTTATTTACCGTGGCGTACAGTATGCTTGCGCTCACCGTGATGGCGTAGTTGGAAATGAATACTTCGAGAAACCAACGTAAGAGCCAGTGCTGTCGGCAACCTGGATTTTGTGTGCTGATTGTAATTCAAGGCGCTGTGACAAGGTCATCAGTCAGTTGTTGCTGTTTTCAATTCCCGTGATTTTGTTGACTTACTTCTTTACCTTCAGCCGGTATATGGGGCGTGTTTCACACTCAGGACACCAAGTGTGGAGTGCCTCCCTGTCCTAAAGGTATGTATTCCCAAGTCGGTTCGGCGTCCCAGAATGTTTCTCGACAGAGCCTGATAAAATTCTCAGGGAAAGCATGGAACTACGGCTATGGTGGATGTGCTTCATGTGATGGTAGGTATTAACCATAGTACCTAGTAACTGTCATGCTGATGCCCAACCTCGCTAGGAACGCCACCTCCCAAGCATACTGAGCTTATTTTCCGTGGTAGTAATGTAGGTAAACTCCAGAAGGCCAGCGTTGCACGAAACCGCAATGCCAATCGCAATGAAGCAACTCAGCATAAAGATAAGGAAGTCGTGTCGAGGGATTCGGCTGACGCTGGTCTTGCTCATGACGTCCATGTGTTGGAAAAGCGCGACAAATATTGTTCAGCGTTCTTGCTCAACGGCACTCAGCCTCAATACTTCCCGCAAAATCCAAATGCATGGGCTGGTGGAGCTGCTGAGGGTCCCTCAGTTGCCGAAATTGCCGCGTCCACCATCGCGCAAGCAGCATTCCAGGTTGGTAGTGCTTTCATGTTTATGAGGTTATTTCGTATGGGTTGCTCATTGGCTCATTATACAGGAGGCCTGGAACGACTCGTTCAATACTCCCACTACAGCGCGCGAAACCGGGGGCTGGATCTATGCCGATCCAGGCAGTACGTGATGCATCTTTTGTTCTGATCCCAATTTTTATAAAAAAAATTTACCTTCCAAGATCGAAACCGAATTTTCATCAGGCGCGCGCCTGTAGATCGCTCTACGCCTATGAACCAACTTCACCCTGCACCCGGAGTCGCTGCTGGAATCGACCTCTGGAACCCTGAAGGCGCTCCCGGTCGCCCGCCTCCGGCAGGATTTGTATTGGTTGCTACTTTCCACACACACCCGGTACGCCATACGAGTATATTAAACATACGACATGATTCTGATGAAGTCGTGCTATAGATGGGACCAGCATACGGAGGAAATGCAGCGAACCCCTCCACTGCAGACCATCGGAACGCCTGGCAACGGTGCGGATTCCTGTCAATTATTCCTCTACTTTTAGACGCTCACTGTGAGGTACAATAGCGGTGTCCCGGGAATCGTCATCAATAGAAGAGGTATTACTGGGTATGGGCCAGCTCGTCGTGCTCAGCTGAACGCCCCTCAGGGGTACCCAATGTCGTAAGTGCCAACTTATGGTATCTTATGGTCTCTATCACTAACAGGGGATTTAGAAATGAAGAATATAATGGTCAAGGTGGAGAGGGTACCCGCTATGGCACCTGGACTCCCACTCGAGCCAACAATCAACAGGAGCCTTGAGCTCCTAGCGCTCACTGGCAAGCGCTCAAGTTTCGCAACTTTGGTATGAAATCTCTATACAAATATGTAACACTAAGTATATGCTTCTTTGTACACCCAATAAATCTCACACCTGTGAATTTGTTTTTGCCCCTTACCTTATTGACGACAAGGAAGGTATTGATTGCTGTTATGTTAGGGCGTCTACGCTGCAAAGGTGTGACGGATGCTGTCACATTAGACGTTCACAATATCTCCAAGATAGAAAGCTTTTCTTGCTTACTGCCCAGTGTTCGAGCCGATTATATGGACTGTGCTCTTTTGCATCTGTACACAAGCATCGTTACTTGATAGACAGTTTTGCCACGGGTCGGCATCGGCTGATTTATGGAAAAGTCAAGGAGAGGGACCATCCGGGTGGTGGGTGGTTGCACGTTTGACGCTAAACCCTAGGTTTGCTCTTTAGCATGGCTATAGTGAGCCAATAATCGCAAGTTGGTAGGCCTAGTATGGGAACAGGCATTCGTGATTCCAATCGGAAAAGTCCACCCGGCCGGGCTGTCTGAGTTATCTTCCAGATCGATGCCTCTGAAGACAGGCAGAAATATCGATATCCAATCCGGAGGATTCAGTCGGGTGACTTTCAACTCGAAATCCAAGAAGCTTTGTTCGAATGCTCTGTATGAATCCATCATTATATCCAGTATGATGTTTCGAGCTTCGAGAAGCGCCGCGTGTTTCTTGGCTCTGTTTGGCAGGTCATGGTGATATTTCTACAGTAAGAAAACACCGTGGTCAGTCGAGATAAGGTAGCAACCGGAATTTAATTTTTGTTTTTAAACTTTCTATATTAGTAATATGCGAAGGATCATGATCAGGGACAATTAGTACTTCGATGAGCGCCTAAAGTTCAACTCAACTGAAAGTTAAAGCATACACATTACACCAGTGCACACCTTGAGAGCTATTGTTAACATTGAAACACTATGGCCGACGAGCTAGAGGAGCCAGGACGCTAAAGCGCCTCATCGTTTAAATCGTAGGGCCCAGTTAGCATCCTGCCGAGAGGGATCCGTTTCAAGGACATCGGAGCCAATTATGCACGCTACTAAGAGATGTTTTCCCTCTAAATCATAATCACCACGAACGGGAGACTCTGATGAAAGTAGAGACATGCCCATGCCTCCGCGGGCGGACTGGGCTATAAATAGTGGGTCTATACGCCAGCGTATCGTTTCAGTCGTCCGACCGAGTAAACCTGAGGTCGCCCTTATCGCCCAAAAATAGCCTGATGGGAAAATCATTGTGTTTAATGCTACCGGTACTTCAGTCAATAGACATTTCGAAACACAGAGTTATGCACGAAACCTCCATAGGTTCTCGTTTAACGAATCAAATCCCGGCGTAGCTCATTGTCGCCCTCTGAGTATACAAATCGGGCGAACTATGTACATCGCTCAGGCGTATCATCCGAGTTGCTAAAATGAAGTGACTTCAAGAGAGAAGTACTTAGACTGCACCGATAAACGTCGCTTGCAAAACTCGGCTGACTCTCCGTTCCTTCCGGGTTAAGGAAGTCTTCCTCATGATGGCGTTCAACACGCCGAGAAAAGTCAAGGATGTGCATGCCAATACCGCTCTAAAAACATGTCCGCTGCGGCGCCTACCATGTCTAGCAACATTCGAGAACATGCTCGGGACATTCTGTCATTCAAACCATTGAAGATGCGAACGCTCTCATACAAATTTGCAACAAGATGTAACACTGTGTATGAAGTACTATGTAGAATGAGAATCACAGTGGTCGCTTAAACCAACCTGAGCTCAATCAGAAAACGCCCACCATGTGTTTCCGCGCTAGGCTACCATTCTGATCAACGTTTAACCTCTTAAATAATTAGCAATGGTACCGGTCATGATGATGGGAAAGTAAGAAGTAAGAACCACATCAGCAGGGGACCAACGTCGAATGTCCAGTCGCCACCTCGAACTCTGAATTAGGGAATGTCAACGCCTTCTAGTATACGCGAGGCTGCAATAAGCCTAGCCAAAAAATCAGACGTCACCGCACAGACTGCAACGCTTTTCAGTTCCACATGATTAATCGTGCTATCACAGAGAAATGAAAAGAAACAAAAAGAAAAAAGAAGGGTAGAAAAGGGAAGCATAAGAGTAATAAGTTAATTTCCAACAAAATCGTAGCATATGATCTAATATCATCGATATCAACAGTCAAAAAAGAGAGCAAACGTAAAAGCCATTCGTAGTCCTCATCCTGTTGGACAAAAAACAAGATTATTAAATGCATACCCACACTAGGTGAGTATGGAGATGCAAACAAGTCCCTGCAACAACTTTAGCATGGCGAAGGAGAATTGCTGAGACAGACACCTAAAATCGGTGCCATTGCATCACTGAAATTAATTTAAACCATCCACCCCACAACGACGACCACGAGACGGGGTCACAGTTGGATATTCCCCCCCTTCCCCTTGGAAACACAATTGAACCCCACAGACGAGAATTTGACAACTCCCGAGCGTCTCATTCCCTTCATCAGACGCCCAGCCCCAGCCGTCTTCACGTGTACAGCGTCGGTGTCCTATCGTTGCTATGTGAAACTGGTGTCTCACATCCCACTGTTATCTCTTTTCAAAGGAGTTTAAAGCATTATCGTCCGGATCTATAAATTAAAAAGAATGAAAAAAAGGTCAGCTGGTGAATCAATATGACGTTGAACGACAAAGCCGTGCATGAATCGAAATAGAACATAGATCGTCGTTCATAAAAATAATTAAAAATATTTCTGTACTCACATTTCTACTGACAATCGCGCTGGAGATCAAAATTCCAAAGGAAGGACGTTGTAAAAGATGCGTTGATGAGGAATTGTTGAGATTTCCCGAAATCCATCCAAGTGCGACCGACCGAACACCGACACCAGACAGCGAAGTCGAAGGTTTGACGCCACACGTTGCAAACCGGCGCCAAGCCAGATGATCCAGTGCAAGGTTTATCGAAATCATGATCCCAGCATGCCCAGGGGGAAAGACGCCGGTTAGGATCACGTACGGGGTGTAGTCGGCCAAAAAAGAACGCACAAAAGCGCAGATCGTCATGTTCATACAAGGGTGTCAAACGCGAGGTGTAGCAGGTTGTAGTGATATTTGAGAGAGGGGGAAGTGCGTTTTGGTCATTTCATAAAAATACATTTTCAATAACGGAGCAAGTGATGGACGCCACAGTGGATTTAAGTCGAGGGGTCCGAGGGAGGCGTTATGATGGGGGCGCACAAAATCAAATGCCATTGCCATGCGATGTGTTGAGTCGGTGACAGGATGAGGCACGGATAGCGTTGGACGGGAGGATGTCAAGTACCACGGTCCAACGGTAGCAGCGGTTGTTGAACGGCATATGGGTGTGGATGGCAGGCGGCGCACAGACGGTAAGCGTGTCAGGGTTTGCATGGCGTTCGGGATTGGGTTCCGTAAAAACCGACGGATTGGGATGGGGATTCGCCGAAAGGATATGGGTGGGCGTGAGTGATTCGTTCGGTTTCGTGATGGTTATGCGTTGCGTTTCAAGTTTGCATGGCGGGATTACATTTCAGAATTTCGCACATAGTTTTGATGATCCAGTGGGGAGATGGAGGATTCATTGGAATGCCAAATGTTGCCCGGAAAAATTGGAGTGACAAAAAAAAAAAGAAGAGATGACAGATGAGCGTTATGTTCAACAAAACCACAATAGGAAATCATCAAAGATGGAAGCAAAGGAAAACCAAGAGCAAAAGCAAAACGATTAGGAATAAAGAAAGCAAGAAGTGTCCCGGATATTGCTAAGTGTAATAAATGGAAGGTTTAATCGGACAAGCCTGGGCCGTATCATGAAAGCAAAAATAATAATAAAATGATAAAAAGTGGCAAGACTAGCAGCAACCCAGTCCGCCTAGATCAAAGCCGCCACTGCAAGATTGGATCGTAGCACGATGCTAGAATTAGATGGGAGGTGTGATGAGCGTGGCGTTCCTCAATAGTCCAATGCAGAACAGAGGGGAAGACGAAGACTTCAACGGTCAACGCCCAAAAAAATCCATGTGGACAATTGCATTGTCCGAAAAGTGGGTGAAAATGGAAAGAAATCGGGAAACGAATCAATAGGGATCGTACTCACTCTGAAAAAAAGATGAAAATAATGTCAGAAAATGTAAGCGATCGGTAGTGTAGTAAGCTTGCATACCTTCAACCGCAGCCATTACGACTCGCAACATCGCCGTATCCGTGGCGGTAGTTATACTAGTGAGCGGGTATCTCAGGAGACTGAGAATAGTTGAAACCTTGAATAAACGCACTGGATGTAAATTTCTCGTTCTTTTGACCGTCCAGCCTTTTGCGCCAGTCGTCCAAATCTGCGCTTAAAATATTCCCGTCCAGCTTTCACATCACCTGGTTCGCCTTCATAGTCCTAATGGTAAAGGAAATTAGTAAAGAACGCAAGCGAATGTAAAAATAAGCTCTGAGCATGGCCGTGGAGGAAAAGCTATACAGTCAAAATTAGAAAATACGACTTACTGGGAAGAAGTTTTTGATATCAGAAGTTGGGACCTTTTTCTCGAACAGATCGTTCTTATTGAGGAAAAGAATCTGAAAAAAAAAGGATGATGATGAGAAAACAGGAACGAAGTATTTTTGGGTGATGTGTCCGTACAATGGAAGTTTGTTTGAACCACTGCGAATGGCATATTGAATCCCAGATAGTCATAGCATCTTGCATTTGATTCTAATCCAAGTATCAGAGCTGGTTGAAACAGCGGGGACGAAAATACTCACTGCATCTTTATCCTCCACCAGGCATTGATCATAACCACTCAAGCTCACCAGGAACAAGATACTGGTTACGTCCTGGAAGCAATGAATCCACTTTCTTCTCTCGCTCTTCTGTCCTCCCACATCCACCATCAACATCTCATGATCGCGCAGCGTGAATGTCGTCTCAGTGATGCCAATCGTTCTCGCTCGACACCGAATGATGTCCTGTTCCGTTGGCTGATACGTTGGTGAGAATAGCCGGTCTAAGTCGGAGAAGAAGTATTGCAAACTGCACATGAACAATTTAAAAGTGACATCAGCGGTGCGCCCATCAAAGGATAGAAAAGCACATAGCCTTGGACAAAAATAATACGCACTTCTCAGGAAGAGCTGCTTCATTTCCACGTTCCCAAGCCTTCTGGACGTTAGGGTCGCTCCATAGTGCTTTGAGAGGGTCGTAATACTGTATGGGGAAAGGTTCACCATCTCTGATGTCCCTTGCGTTGTCGATTAGGTCGATATGAGGCACATTCTCCTCTTGCACTTTGAGGTCCATATCCTCCATTGCGTCCAGCACATAGCGCATTCCTCTTGTTAGATTTTCAAATACCAGTTGACGATAATGTTCAATTTCCGATTGCGTAAATGGAACCTTGTGAATCAGCCGCATTTGCTATCATGAGATTTCAGTAACCACATTCCTTGTACTCCTGAGACACCGACACTCAGGTTGCAACGGGGGGTGATAGAGCGTACGCACCTTGAGAATTGTTGATTTTCCCGAATCTCCTGAACCCAAAAGCAAGACCTGTTGGACACCGACCGAGTCAAACTCTGGGGCGCGGTGAACATCGAATGTAAACACTAACCTTGACCTGAGCGGCCATCTTAGCCTTTGCCTGTGATTTGGAATTTGTCAATTAGCTTTTACATGACAACATGAAAATATGGTTGGTGATACGCACTTCCTTGAGCTCCTTCTCCGCCTGCCTATGAAGTTGTTTATCATGCTCGGTGACATCAACACCTGCTGGAGCTGATACGCATGCGCCCATTGTTGTTGCTGATTAGATGACGGTGGTGATTGCTATGCAGGTTCAAGTCCGAATGCTTCGAAGTTGTTGAGATAGATATGGTACACTATGACCACGAAACTTGAGACGGTCCAGAAGCCAAAGTTCGGTAAATAGACGGTGTTGGGTAATACCTGGCCGAGACGGCTTCGGAGAGGAGTAATGGAAGTTGACCGACTGTATCAGACTGAAGCTCCCGATGAAATTAATAAAAAAAAAGATAAAAAAAGCACCGGAAAAAAAAGAATAAAAGGTGGTGATGATGAAGGTAAGAAGACAAGAAAGTGATGAGAAGGTTCAAGGACAAGGGGTCCAAACTGTAAAAGTCCAAAAACAAATGTTAAATCCATGTGTACTCAGATTTCCTCCACCTTCCCACCTCCATCAGATTTCTGACAATTTGTTTCCCGTCATCATCAACGTCCACGTTGGTGCAAATCATTATTATCAGAAAAGGCTCCTTATTTAAATTATCTCAGGTCTAAATTATTTCCAACGCTATCTAGGAGGTCAATAGAGGTCTAGAAGATCCTTCTATTTGACTTCCATAGCCCACCATGGGCGACCTACGATGGGTCCAGGTGGGAACGTATATCCGATTCCTGTCGCATCCTTATCTTTCTTTGATTGTAAGCTCTGGCAGATTCAGGCTCACATCCTCAGGGTCGGCCTCGGAGGGCACAAAATGTCGACCTTTTGGGGTGAATGGATGTGAAATATCGGAGTCTTCAAGTGGGGTTTTGCCTGATTCGCTCAGCCTGGTCTTGTATGTACCCAACAAGTAATAAGGAGACAGCATCTCGAAGCGAAAGTAAATTAAAATCAGTCCCATCTGCAACAATGTCGCTGATCAACGGCATAGGCAGGTTGAGCATACGTTCATGGAGCCCATTGCCGATTGCTGTCACTTTGCAATGGGAAACCTCGGTTGAAAAAAATACATCTGACTATTGCGTAGTGGAAACTCACAGCATATTCGACATTTCGAAGGTATAGTATTCGGATCGAAGCTCTCTCACTATGCCAGTCAGCAATAATGATCATGTTCTTCAACCTCCGACAGTCGTACTCGGTTTGCCTAGAAAATGAAGGCACGAAATGGCACACAACCTTGACAGGTTATGTACATGCATACCGCCAAATTTTGGGGGACCATTCACATCGGCGCCATCGAATCCGTTCCACCGACCCATACGATCAGCTGAGGGGAAACTAGCCTCGGGATGAGAGATGATCCCTTTCGAACTTAATTGAAGAAACGGTTGGCTGAAGATAGCAGTTGGCATCGAACGCATTGTCGTGGAAATTCTGGAATAATCCGCGTTGTTAGATTGAAGCATTCAAAAGATCAAACCAAGGGTTTTACTCTCCCAAATATCGCTCGAAACGTGCTTGATTTCTGATATCTTTTGCGGTCTCCACGGGTGTAAAAAACCCTGAGTTCCTGAGGACGAATGAAGGCCCACTAGTAATTGCTGGCGCTATTAATATTGTAAGAAGTAACTTACTAGTGTGGCGAGCGGTTCTAGGTCAAATCCAGCACAGTGGCGGTGAACAGGGTACAGTCTACCCCATCGTAACGTCTTAATAAAACGCATTGTTTATCCTATTCCACATATTCGATAATGTACCCTGCAGGTATTTTTTGCGATGAATTGGCCAAGCGTCTGCTGACCAAAACCGCGCTCATTACGAGATTCTCGGCTAGATAAAAGATGGCCAGGGTTGTTCGACAGATTTCATTGGAGTTTGAGGGCTGAAAGGGAGCTCTGAAAAGAGGTAGAGTACAGAGTACTCTCCGCAGCGCAATGGATTACTTTGGAATGTTGCTTATACTTACATGTAAGGTTTACGTGGGACCAAAATGGTCCAATTGTATAAGATACTTTTTCGATGACTCGAGAACCTGTGTACACGGGAAAAGGGTCTCTATAATAAGATAGCGCGGGTATGTAGGGAATGACAATATACACTTGACTCGGGGAGCTAGCAAGCGCAATCTATTCTATTCATAAGCTTGCTTCGAGACTATACAGTGTGGTTTCGACATGGGCCGAATCGATGGCCTCCGAGTTAGACCTTCGTAATTATTACTCATGCTTTCCTGGTTAAAATTACTCTATATAGTTCCCGCACTAGCATATCTGTGTCATCTTCTGGCAGAAAACTGTGCCGGGAGATACGCGTAGTTGAGGGCCATTTCTTGATGGGCCACTGTAGCAGAGCCAACTATAGGAGCTTCGAAGCTAGCAGGGTCGCTCAATTGACGACGTTTTCATAATTTATTAACTTTTATGGATAAATAAAGAGTTATACTTCTAGTGAGTACAGCTGAAATGAGGGTCTAGAGCGGCTGAGAAATATTTTCCTGTAGTACAGTGTGGGATTTCAATTCATTCGAAGCGGCGCAGAAAAGCGCTTAATTGATAGAATGTTACGAAGCCATTATATCACCCCCACCGTTGGTAAGGCACTAGCGCATAGACGACTTTACCCACTCCCATCGAAATAACCGCCGACGCGTCGAACCCCTATCGAGCGCATCACATCAAAACGCGCGTGCACGTGCACATCGAAAGTAACAATGCCGCTCTACTTTCTCGCGGTCTCGTAAAGCGCCTTATGCCGCTTCCACCATCGTCAAATCCATATGTCCCATAATATTACCACAGATAAGGGTCAACCACCACATAGAAGACCCTCATGGACACCCTCATTGCCCAACGATAACGCAGGCCCAAGCACATCATCAGCACCCACCAACACAAGCCCAACCACCCTATCCAAACGGCGATCCATCCACGGCACCACCTCTTCTTCCATCTCCACCTCACGACACGTTCATCGAGATGAAGATGTGAGCGTGCTGCCTAATTTAGGTCCAGGCTCCAATTTTGTGCTTTCTCCGATGGAGTGGAGTGGGATTTCGGGGGTACACAACGTGATGAAAACGAGGAGGTCGTCGTTTGCGCCTTCGAGTGGGGAGAAGTCGTTTAGGTCGAGGAGGTCGCGCGTGACGGATCATAGAGGACAGGAGGGCAGCCATCATCCGAGTCAGAGTCCTGAGATTGCTGTTCCTGGGTCCTCGTCTATGCTGGTAACCAGTCCGGAGGGTTCAGGATTGCCAGAGTCGCCTGAAGATGCAAAAACGTTTAGTTCGTGTTTGGAAATCAATGTAAAGGACCTTGTTGGTGATGCTGTTGGGAATGTACGTATCTCTTTTTGAAAGTTTAATGGTTTTGGTGGATCAATAGTTCATAGATGAGCATTAGCCCGGCTTCAAGAGATATTGTATTGGCAGCGTATGTGTTGAAACTAATCATGGAGAAGGGACATGTACTAATACTCTCTGCCATTTTATAGACGACGTGGACTGTTTATAATTGATTTAGAATCCCCTCTACGGACCCCTCGTTTCTTGCCCCAAGGAGGTACATGGGACGTTGCTGACGTCCAATGGAATCCTCATCCATCCCATGCACAGTACATTGTCTCAACATCTAGTGAAAAACTGTGCGGTATTATTTGAAGTTTATAAAATATTGCTAACTTTTGTTCTATCTTAAGGTTAATATGGAACCTTCGTCTAGCCGGCAAAACCTCAATAGAACATATCCTAAGGTCGCACTATCGCGCTATTACTGATATAAACTGGCATACCACTGAGTGTGATGTCGTGGTGAGCGTTGGAATCGACTCGTGGCTATGGGCTTGGGATATTAGAGAACCTCGCAAGCCAATATTTGGTATGTGGATATGCTCCCTTATGTCGATTGGATCCTTTATAATACTCTTGTACAGGCCTTTCTGCGTTTAACGCTGGCGGAACGCAAGTCAAGTGGAACAGACAAGACGGAAACCTCTTGGCTTCATCTCACGCAAAGGAAGTGTTAATCTGGGACCGCAGGGTAAGTTTCTTACATGTCACCTCCAAACCTCTGCACTCGTATCAATAACATACGCAGAAAGGATCCCTCCCCATAAGTCGCATCCAAGCCCACTCGTCCAAAATCTACGGAATCGACTGGTCGCAATCCTCTCGCAACATGATCGTTACATGTTCCTTGGACAAGACCATCAAAACATGGGATATTAACGAAACAGGCCCAAACCCCGTTTCGTCGATAGTGACGACGTATCCTGTGTGGAGAGCGAGGAATTTGCCATTTGGTGAGGGTGTGTTGAGTTTACCGCAGAGAGGGGAGACGACGTTGGAGATGTATGCTCGGACACCCGCTGGGAGTGTGAATGAGGCGGGTGGTTCGGGTATGAAGTTGGTTGAGACGTTTGAGGGGCATTCAGATGTTGTGAAAGAGTTTGTGTGGAGGAAGGGAGGGAATGGTAAGTTTTTGCCTTGAAGCCTGACATTTACTGTCTTTCTAATGATGGAACTAGGGGACTTCCAATTGATAACTTGGTCAAAGGACCGTACTCTGAGACTCTGGCCCATTGATTCAGAATTAATGCAGGTAGGCAATCTGTACAGTTCACACTGTCCTCCCCTTTTAACATGAATTTGATTCTTTAGAAAGTTGGCCATACACCTGAAGTCGTCAGAGGACGTTCCAAACTAACCCGTATGGAACTGGAAAACCTCGATTCATTCGTGAATCCTCCAGAGGTAGAAACCCAATTACAACCCACCATCTCAGCACCTATTGGCAACCGCTCAATTCTCGCTGAAGTCCGCGCCCCACTTCCCCCTCATGTTGCCATTTCGCATCCGCACATCAACACCCCCGATCGCGTCCCGTCTCCTCCTTCAAAATCATCACTTGTGCAAGATACAGATAGTACAATTGCAGCGACGACAAATGAAGCCGAAGCGACTCCTACGTTGACCAGTACAAAGTCTGTTGCTATTAGTATGGCCAATGTGAGTCGTTCTACCGGTGGGACGATGAGTAAGGGCGGACAAGGGCCGAAGAGCGTGGTCCAAGTTGATCCGTTGGCATGGCTTGCGAGTGTGCGGGTGGGGAGTAAGAGGGGGAGTAGTTCAGGGAACGGAGATAGTGGTAGCAGAACAGGCAGTGGTGCGCCGTCGAGGTTGGGGTCGATATCGAGAGGAGGAAGTCAGTCGAGGCTTGATATGAGTGTTGGGCCTGATGGGAGTGCGACCAGGACCAGAAGTGGGAGTGTTAGCAGGAGTGGTGTTGGGGAAGGAAGTGAGAGAGCGAGTGGGGAGACTTCGGCGGGACAGTCGTTGCAGGACGAGATTACAAGTGTGTTGACGAAACTTTCGGGATCGAAGATCAAGTTGGAGAAGGTTTGTTTTGTGGTTTCTTTGTTATTCAACTTTATGTTCATGCGATTTTCCTCTGGCCGCTTTTAGCATGATTTAACGAAGAAGCGGACCTGTACTCTGGGATTACATGGTCCTTGGGGTGAAACATCCTCTGTATTTTTACGTGTTACCTTTCACTTTCCCCGCGACTATCCTCTGGCGACACATCCTCACGGAACACCGACAGTAGAAGTTGAACGAAATCCTCTGATATCAGCCCCAGATCGTACATTCATACTGAAAAAACTACGCCGGATACGAGAAAGGAGAAGACCATGTCTAGAGGCGTGCTTGCGGTTCCTGCTTTTTGCCAACGAGGGGTCAGCAGACCAGGACAGCGATTCAGATTCGGATTCGGACGATGAACCTGCAAGCAAAAAAGCCAGGGATATTACGGTTTCGTTACTCAGAAATCACAAGAATTTGGCAGAGCCTAGGACATCTCAAGGTTCTTTTGGTCCAAATGGTAGATTTTTTTTCTACAATGTTCATCTTGCATTTTTCTGAAAACTTTTTTTATTAGGTGAACTTGTACTGTTTTTCAGAGCTCCTCCTCGACTTGTGCGTGGCGTATCACGAGGACAACCATCGGCCACTCGAACGGCGGACGAAACTGGTACAGACCAACCACAGTCGCAACCTGTTCCAAAATCCAGTTACTTCCAATCACCTGCGCTCGTTTCGGACGCGGTCCGTCGGTTAGGCCTTGCAGCAATGGATCGCGTCGTGCGGCCTATCGACCCCAAACAACCAGAGATGGGAATCAGCATTGCCCGTGCCATGACCAACCTTCTGACCATCCAACATCCCAGAGAACTACGTCGAGATTCCGATGCGAGACCGATGGACGATGCGTCATCTATCAATAATGGCTCGAATAGGTTTTCTTTGATTCCTACTCGGAGAAGTACGGTGCATCTCACTAGCACGATGGGGATTACTGGGTCGGAGAAGAAGATGGGTGAAGGATATGTATTTTCTGGGGCCACGCTCAGGGATGTTTGTGAGAAGAACGCGGAGTTTGCGAGGGAGATGAATAGGTTTGAACATGAGAGGGTGTTTAGGACGTTGAAGAGCTTGTTCAGGGAGCCTGAAGAGACTGAGAATGTGCCAAAAGCTGATACCTATCAGGGAACAAGATTCGCTTCCGACGCGTTGGCTGTAAAGATGATCCATCGCCTGTAAGTGATCTTAATTATGTGTGTTTTTTTGCGCAAATCTGATGAAGTTTTGTTTTAGGTATAATGAATCCGCGAAAGAGAAGGATCTGCAGATGCTTGCTATGCTTGCCATGATTGTGCTCCAGACTGAACATGGAAAAGTGGTTATGCCTGCGTTAGCACGGAAGAAAGAAGCTTCAACGCCGTTATCTGCATTGCCGTTCCGTTTAGGAGGCGGATTGGATTATTTTAGCATGTCCAAATCAATTCCTAGTCCAACTCACGCGCCCTCATGGCCGAGGAACCCGTCGCCAATTCTACCTTCAGCGCCATCTCTTTCTACGTCCAATTCTTCTCGAGGCTCATGGTCTAGTCTATTCAATCCTGGAAGCATGCGTCAATTTATGATTACTGGAATGCAAGATGCTCTCCGAGACGGTCTGACGACTCCGACTGAAATCCCTAATCCCAATTCAGCGCCAGACCTACATGCTCCACACTCGCGTTCTTCAGACAAGAGTATACGAGCTTTGGATTCACCTGGGCTGGAACCGAGAAAGCGGCGTACTAGGAAAGATTCATCTGCTCATTCTCCGTCAATTGCTTCCAAATCTTGGAATGAGAATACTGGGGTGTTGAAGGGACCCATGGTCTCCGCCGCACCACTGGGAAACAAACGCCTCTCTTTGCGTTTTATGGATCCTAATATGACTATTAGTGAAAAGAGGGCCATTGTCTTCAAGCCACCGCCAGAAGAGGACAAGTATGCTTTGTTTTCTATTTTTGACTTGGATATGGTTTGACTTATGCTTTGCTCTAGTGCTGAACCCTTGTTCAACCGCAAATTCTTGAAACAACTGCGGATGAATGTATACATGTACGCTGAATTGTTGTTTAGATGGCAGCTGTTCGACAAACGTCTGGAGCTCCTCAAGGCAGTTGAACCAGAAAAGACATTAAAAATGCCTGCCAAATTCAAGGTTGAGCCTCATAAGATCGGTGAGGATATACGATTCATATACTTTCGGACGGTGCTTGATGCTAATAATGTTGTCATTCTATGAAGGTCTTCATCGCATCTGTCCGAGACCAGATTGTCGGAGTGTTCTTCCTCCAGACAAATCCTCTCGATGCGAGTCTTGTGACACTTTGTCTTCTGTCGCGAGCTGTACAATATGTAGGCTTCCTGTCCGAGGTTTGTGCTTTTCTGTTCTACACGGAAGAATTAGCGGGGTGTAATAGCTAACTATAACTTGTTCATCTTATTGCAGGACTATCGCGCATCTGTCTGATGTGTTCGCATGTGACCCATATATCATGCTTGAACTCGTTGGACGTGATCGTCCCCATATGTCCCTCTGGCTGCGGTTGCTTCTGCAACAGCTCTGATGGGCCATTTACCCGCCCGTCCACCAGACTCGGACTAACACCGCCTGCTTCCATGTTGCTTCTCCCTTCAGAGGGTGCTTGAGTGGACAGCGCACACGACATCTTTCTCAAGCTCACACGACCTGACTTGGGTGCTAGATCTTTGGGGGCTAGTGAATACCTGTCTTTATTTTATTACAGTGTTGCTTGGGAGTCCGAGGAGGCTGGATGCGGCCGTGTCCTAGGAATGGTTTCCGGTGCAACACGTCATTAACAGAATGTTGCTGCGAATGTTCCCCCAACATGAAATCCCTCCTGCCCCGCATTTCATCCATCAGCTTGGCGTGCCAGAGCGGCTTGTGTTTGCCACTATTGAATGCGAAGGATGGACTTTTCACATGGCAGCGACAATGTGTTTTTTAATAGCAGTTGTAATATTCATCTGACGAGCTGTATACCTATCATGCATGATACTTCATGAGCGTTCTTTTTCTAATCAGTTGTATTTTACCTTGCCATTTTTATTGATTTAATGGTAGATTCTTGGACGACGGCAGTTAGATTAACAGAAAGTGTTGTGATATGTTGATTTGTATGTACAATTTTTTGCGTGGAGTCATTAATTCCCACTTGTGTGCTTGGAAGATTATAAGCTGCTTTAAACCTTTTCATAAAATAACAAAGAAAAGGGAGCAGTTTTGTTATTTGAAGTGCAAGCTGCCAGTCGTAATTCCCGGACAAGATGGCCGTTGGCGTGATGATGCGCCGAGCCAACATGATAATGCTAAGTTCAGGGCCAAACACCTCGTGCGTTTTCAAGTTTCTTTTCCCCTTGTTATCTTTTTCCACCGACCACCTCACTTCTCCCCACTTTTATGCTGAGCATCTGAGTGTTAACGACCTTTAATGCTGTTTTCTAGGAAAAGTATCCTGACAAAGGGCAAAAAGCCTCTTTATGCCGCATCTAGGGTCATCAACGCTTCATGTGGCTCGGCGTCGTCTGTCTTCGCTCGCTGTTGGGTACACAGCACGAACAAGACCTCAGCCCTCATAAGGACGGTCAAGAATAATGGGTTCAGACGTGCTTATTCAACAAAGAGTGGTGCAGAAGGTGCTGGAGGAACAGGTGCTGGCTTAGGAGCTGGCGTACCCTTTTATCGTATGTTACTTTTGTTACTTGACTAAAACGTGGCGGTCTTGGGATGTGAGCTGACGGTCTTTTCCTTGTAGGAAAGATCATGACTGCCTGGTCGGAAACACCAACTAAGTGGTATCCTCTGCCGCTGGCAGTGGGCGCACTGCTTTTGGTTGCTCTTCAGTATCACAAGAAATCAAAGCGGGCTAGGGAGGTTGATGTAAACGAGGATGGGCTGGAAGTCATCAAATTGAAGGGTCCCTGGCACGTAAGTCCTACACATATGTCCTTGCAGAGAGTCGATTGTTGACGATGTGTAGGTACATGTCATCGGCGCTCTCCCTCTACGGAATATGTCACGGCTATGGGGCTATGTCAACTCTCTCGAACTTCCTGTCTGGTTTAGACCCTACGGTCTTCGTCTCTATGCCTATGCCTTCGGATGCAACCTGGATGAAATTGAACCTAAGGACCTACGCGAATACCCTAGTCTTGGGGCTTTCTTCTACCGCAAGCTGAAGGACGGTGCCCGGCCTGTTGACCCTGCTATTTTGGTGCGTCTCCTATTTTGAGCAAGCCTTCTTTCATCTCCTGACTTGACTGGTCTCCTATTAGGTCAGTCCTGCTGATGGAACCATTCTGCATTTTGGTACCATTCAGGAGTCAAGAGTTGAACAGGTGAAAGGCATCACGTATTCGCTGGACGCGTTGCTCGGTGTGGAAAGACCAGGCTCGCCATCATCCATGACAACTGTCGTAGAACATAACCGCGACATGTCAATTGTCGATGACCGGGAATTTGCCAACGTTAACGGCATCGAGTACAGTCTCGAACAGCTTATTGGTTCATCATCACCCCCCACCCCTGGCACAACGACACCAACTGACTCAAACGCTTCATCGTCATCGGAAACGCTTCCTTCATCACCAACCACAGAGCAGGAAAACCTTCACATCCCTCATAAGGTTGGAGATCGAACCGATGCATCTGTTGGATCGGACAGGAACGCGGAGGAAACGTTGGTCCATGACGCCTCCGTCGCGCTCCAGATGGGTGTAAAGCCCTCACTGGAAAGAAAGCGTAGTGCTACATCCGGCAAGCACGTCCGTCCAGGAAACTCACTCTTCTTCACAGTTATCTACCTCGCACCGGGAGATTATCATAGGTTCCACAGTCCAACGGCATGGGTGGTCGAAAAGCGGAGGCATTTCATGGGTATGCAATTTATTTACTTTCATGGATTGGAAACACGTAACTGAGCTCTTTCTTACCTCGCAGGCGAATTGTTCTCTGTTTCGCCATGGATGGCGAAGAGACTCGAGAACTTGTTCGTATTGAATGAACGTGTTGCTCTTCTCGGTCGCTGGAAACACGGTTTCTTTGGGATGGTTCCCGTTGGGGCGACTAACGTCGGCAGTATCAAGATTAACTTTGACCAGGTCCGTGTTTAATTACCCAGCTTCTTTCATAAGCGAGAGGGCTTAATATTGACGATTTATTTTTATCCCACCAGGACCTCCGCACCAACGTTCGTGGCAAGCGTGCACCTCCTGGCACTTACACTGAGGCAGTCTACTCTGCCGCCTCTCCTCTCCTCCGTGGTCAGCCCCTGGTTCCCGCTGAGGAGATGGGTGGTTTCTGCTTGGGAAGCACCATTGTCCTCGTCTTTGAGGCTCCCAGCGACTTTGAGTTCAACATCCACGCGGGTGATAAAGTCAAAGTCGGACAGGCTTTGGGAGACACCCCTGAGAAGCAGAAGAAAGATTAAAGCATTAGCTAGAGTTGACTGGCTTTGTGGATTAATACCCCACCTAACACGGATTATCCGAATGCAACAAGTTAACTTTTCGTAGATGTGCCTGTTATTTATGCAGTATGTATGGCTTGGATGGGATTAGAAGGAAACGGTCTTTTTGCTCTCCTTTTTTTCCTCTTCACATACCCTGCGGTTCTTCCACAACAAACGGCGCCACCACCCAATCCACACCTTCCGATACACCTCTACACATATCCATCACGCATTAACGATCTTTTTTTGGATGCTGTATTTCCAAAATGCATTATATATAGTTTTTTTTTTCCCTTTTATTTCATCTCCTGCAAATCCATCATGCACTGGATTCTCGCGTCTTGTCCTGGTTCAACATTGGCATTTCTTGGTTTCTTTCATGTTTTGATGGTCTTTTCTCTCTCTCTTTGTATCACAACAATCATGGTTTTTTTGGGCATTACATAGGTTTTTTTGTTTTTGCTTTCCTTTTCTTCATAGCATTAATGCACACGCAGCTCAACCTGCGATGATTTTCATAAATAACATTTGTTTGAAACGTTACAGAATTAGAGTCGCTGCCTATTATCACTAGGTGCCGCCTTCGGCAGCTCAAACTCGACTTGCATCTGCTTTTGTTTGTTGTTAGGGACTTTTTCTAATGTTCCAACTTTCATATATTCTTCCAAAGGTTTCCATAACATGATCGTGCTTGAATATTATTACTTACGCCTACCCCACACGGGCCACACCCACCGTCCCTCCCCAATCCCTCCCCCTGTCATGATAGCTATTATGATTACCTAATAATGACTAATTTGGCAAATTCAGTTACTCTCGTTATTGGCCTCAACAAAACTAAGCAAGGTTCTTGACCTTGAGATGGCTTAGAATATTTAAGAAAGGAAACCAAAAATACAGACAACCTTTTACAATGGGAGAATGGCCTGGTTTTTTGAAAGGAGCAAATGCAGAGCGCTTATTACGAGTACCAGTAAATTAGCATGCAGACGGTCATTTTTTTAGTTTTCAATTTTTGAAAGGCACAATAAGAAAGGGGTTTATCTATTGATTTTTTTATTGTTCGGTTATAAATTTCAGTCAATGTTCTGTAATTTTTGGGGAATAAATACATGTTTTTGTGATATGTGTACGCGACAAGGTGGCTGTGTAATTTCGGTCTGTTAGGACTTGCAGAAGCAAGTCGATCTATACACCGAGCTGAATCGTTGGAAAAGCAAGTCTCAAAATGGGCATGGTCGAAATTGTTGATTCATTACCCTCAAACTAAGTACAATACACTTTTCAATCTTCGATGTCAACGAAAGGCCAGATATCATCGTCCTTGTAATCGTCATTGCCAGCATAAGCAATGTCGAGGATCAAGTCTTCCCCCACATTTTGTCCCACTGAGCGTGCATGATGGCTAATCAAGGAATAGATGCTGGCTTCGGTCGCAGAGAGCTGTAGATCAACAGTATGCAGGGTAGCAAAAGGGTAATGAGGTGTATCTGGGGTTATTGTTGACGATGATGGAAGGGGATATATTCGACTCATGCAAAACTCGGCGAGTACCTCCTCAGTATTAACATTGGGAATGGAATCGTGAGGAATGCAAAATCCGCGCAAGATAAATGATTGCAGACATGGTAAAAGAGGACTAGGCAGATGCATAATGGAGCCATCTGTGAGAGAAACGAGCTGCTGTTTGAAGAGGGGCAAAAGGTTGAATTTAAAGTTGGGAATGAGTGGATTCGGATGTTTATCCCTCATCTGCGAGTAGCCATCTCTGTCTTGTTAGTCTATCACTAGCTTTGTTATAGCTGAGCATGATTGGAACATATCAATGATATCTGTGCCAATAAGATACGCGGGGTTGATTGTGAGGGTTTCAAGGGCTGAGCACCGAGAGAGGAACATGCACATAGGTGACGAGGCGGAACGAGGTACGTCAATCTCTTTGATAGGAGGCAGTGGTGGATGGGATGTGTACCGGAAGTGGAGGTGCCAACCTGTTGAATAATCGACCATCTGGTTTCGGTATGTTGGGTAGAAGAGGAAGTGCTGCAATGCAGGGGCACGAAGTCGGCCGCAAATGTTTGCTTCATCGTCAATTTCTCCTTGAATGCAGAGGGTGGTTAAATTGGGAAGAGTAACCTCCCTTGGGTCGTCCACTGTTAAATGACTCTCGTAGAGAGAACCAATATTGGGGGGCGGAAGCTCTGCAGGGATATAAACGATGTGAACCGCGCATGCTTCGAGCACCTTACAGTGCCTCAAAATATTGAGCACAGTATGCCGATGGATGCACATGTGGAGTGAAAGACGAGTCAACGTTTCCCAGCCTACATTTGCTAAATGGCTTTCCAAGCCATACAGAGCAAGATTACGAAGTGTAGGCGCTGATAGAATCGGCATATAAGCCTGATCGACATTGTCTAAAGACCCGAATTCGGTGCAATGCATTTGGAACTTGCGTAGAACAGAGAAAGCGTGCGCAGTTTCTTTTTCATTGCTCTGGAGGATGACTTCACGTATTAGATCCTCGACAAGTAGATTGGGCACTAAGAATGAGAGGGACATCCAACGATGAACGTGCTGGGCCAGCAAACGAGCCAGCGTTTTAAAGCCATTCCTAAATTCGTCTATTGAGGTAAAATCGGGTGCGTATAAGTATGGATGGGAATGCCGTTCGTATGAAATTCTTAAGGAGAAAGGATGATCGGTGGATCGCGAGAGCCAAGTCATGACACCTTCTGTAGTCAGTGGGCCGAGGTTGTAACCACCTTCATGGTCATAGCGTATGCAGTGGATGTTCAAGACCTTCCAGACCTGTGGAATTGAGCTGGCAATAATCCTCCATTTCCGGCAGACCGCCGATAGGACGAGGGGAGCGAAGGATGCTGACCTAGCATCCTTCCCATGTATCTGAGCAAAATGCTGGAATATCTCTCCAAACACGTCGTCTGGCAAACGACGGATGGGTGAAAGAATTTGATGGCACGTTGTGATTTTCTCGTTGAGATCGCAA
Source organism: Panaeolus cyanescens (assembly GCA_002938355.1). Taxonomy (NCBI): domain Eukaryota; kingdom Fungi; phylum Basidiomycota; class Agaricomycetes; order Agaricales; genus Panaeolus; species Panaeolus cyanescens. The sequence continues at coordinate 2,345 of NHTK01006062.1, read as the reverse complement.
GCCCTTCCCTGTAAGGCTTTAACGGCGATGGAAAGTACTTTGATAGTCCTTTCGACATCGCAAAGATCGGCAGAGTGCGAGGCTAGAGAAACCTTGGCTGTCTTCAGGGCATCTTCTGAAGGAAGGTCGTTGTTCCCTTTCTCTGGAGCGTGATGGATGTCGAATAACGTAGTCTGCAGGAGCTTGTCTCGAGCTCCCATAGTGAAGATGATGGGCAGTGGTGAGGTCTCAGTGGATTTCGCTGATGACAGGAAACGATAAAATCTGTGATGAGGGATATCGATCGAGAGTGGTAAAGCTCGAATTCGATCTGACTGGGTAATAGAGGTGATGTAGTGATGAGTCAGATTGCGCGGTGACAGGTCTGTTCACAGAGATCAAATAAAGTAAGAAAAATGCCCCAAGAAATGCGCAGCGAAGGACTGACCGTCGGAAATAAAATAAGCTATCGGTGCCAGTGGGTCTCGACAAATGGCCATACAGTCTCAACTCCAGCCTCTCCTGCACGTTGGTATTGAATGTCAATTTCTATGTCTTCGCCAACTCTTCTTCCCACTGATTCTGCGTAAAGTCGGATTATGGCCACAAGACCTTCTCCAACTCCACTGAGGCGCATGACAATTTCCTCGAGGGAAGCCGAAGGAGGAGTATTACTGTTAGACCCGCTGGGCGGCTCAGAAGTACCAGTTCTTGTCGTCCAATGCTGGTTTTGCATGTGAGGTGGGTAAATTCGAGAGACACAGAATTCTTCCAATAATTCCAAGCTCTGGATATCAGGAACGTAGAAGCCTAACACAGTGAACGATTTGAGACAAGGGAGAAGAATTTGAGGCAGCTGCTCAATGGTCGCACTGCCATGCAAAACGAGCTGCTGCTTGAAAAGAGGATAGAGGTTGAATGCAGTGACGGGATTTAGATGCATGGAGTGGTTGGAGACTTGGCCGTCCAAGCTGAAACACATGCGGTCGTGTTGGTCTAAAACCAGAGCCGTGATCTGGGAGCAAGACTGAAAAATCGCCAAAATCTCCGCTCCAGAAAGGTAAACAGGGTTGATTGTCAACGTCTTCAGAGCTGAACATTGACGAAGAAAGCTACAAACTGGCGAGCAATCGAGGCTATCTGCATTATTCAAGAGATTGGAGGGGGCAGCGGTGTTTGGGTTGAGATAAAATGGAAGATATGGAGGGTAGAAGAGGAAATGCTCCAGAAGAGGTGTGTCAAGAGCACGGAAGAGGCTCCGCTCTTCGTCCTTTTCGCCCTGAATGCATAAAGTAACGAGTTTGGGAAGGGTGATCTGTAAGGCTTCTGTAACAAAAGCTGAAGAAGAGTGTATAAAAATGATTGCAACATGCTACGACTACCTCTCAGGTTGCACAAGCAATGTGGTGGATCCCTCCCAAGAGTATTGAACCGAGCGCGTATCGACGGTCAATGGCGGGTAATATCCATTTTCCGAAAGGATTGGTTACAAGTTCGTCGTGTAGTTTCTTTTCAGTGGAGGTAGTATGTTAAGCGCCCACATTAACTTGGATTTTGAGCTAACTTTGTTTGCAATATTCTAGTATTTTGTAGAGATGACACCGTTTAATGAGCCTTCCTTCGTTTTCAAGGATATAAATGAGGACAGTATCGTGGAGTCGCAGCTTATTGAAATCGCTTCAACGCATGCGCCGGAAGGCTCTGTTCCTGTGCCCTTCATACAGCCCCATCGTACAATGTCGACGTCTCATACGTCTACCACTAGTATATAGGTCCATTAATATTTCAGCCTTTATCTATTTCTTGAATTTATTCTTCCTGTATTATGCTACAATATGCTATTTATCGTGTGCTAGTCAAGTTTTTGTGGGATTTTCGGTTGGCGCAGCTAGTAATAACTTGAATACTGTGGTATTGGCGTCCATCGAACTTGCCACTAGCTGTCACTTTAGCCCGCTAAATTTTATTTCGACGGCAGTGTCACTTCCCTGCAAGAAGTTGAAGATCGTTGAAGAACCAAGTATGAACACGGAGCCGAGTTCATCGAACCGAAGAAAATTCAAATTTTCAGAATCCCATCTGGATTCTTGCACGGTGAACTCGTATATAATGGGAAGCCAGCGACAGTCTTTCCTCATCCAAACAACTCATCCAATCCTCGAGTTCGACAAGCCCTCAATCAGCCACCACAAAATCATCATGTTCTCCAAGCTCTCAGTCATCTTTGCTCTCGCCTTTGGCGCTCTCTCTGTCTCCGCTGGTGGCTACTACACGGATAGCAACGGTATCGACTATTCATGCAACAGCGGCCCCGTTCAATGCTAGTGATGTGCCGGCCCGGCCCGGCTCAAAAGCCGCGGCTTAGG
>NHTK01006061.1:0-53019 GCA_002938355.1 Panaeolus cyanescens | reverse complement strand
CTGTCACGCAGGCCTTCGAATCTCGAAACGAATCCAACGAATCTCACCGTTCAACCTATCCACAACCCATTCAAGCCAAGATACACGCCTGAGAAAATCATTCGAATTTCACCATGTATCAATCATTGCATTGTCAGTCCATCCTGCCAGTGTCCACCACACCGAAACCGACGTCGACTGTAAATTTCTTTCTTGGTACGCATGGACTTGATTATGAATTCGCTATGTTTAGTTGTTCGTACAATGTAGATGGCCGCCTTGTGACAGCCTGGGACTCAGTATGGGCTTTACTTTGAACATGCAATCGAATTGAATGTTATCATGAAGCTTGTACTACTACTTCAATAGCTCCGTCTCCGGAGGTTCCAAGTTTCTTCTTTCTGTGCATTTTGTGTGTGTTCTGTCAGACTTGATATCAAAGATTAGTACGAATATTTGTGTATACCGTGTGGCGATGATAAGAAATGTGGGTGGACGGGTGGGCACCTCAGGCTATACCTACTACTACTAGTGAACGAATTCGAATTGAAAAGGGTAAAAGTGAAAACGACAAGTCAAAAAACTTAGCGGGAAGAAAAAGGCGTTCGAGTTGGATCCTAGTCTTGATTATAAGACGTCGACGCAAGTAGCTATAATATAGTGGTGGTATAGCTAGAACTCTAATTAGCTATTTGGATTAAAAGCAAGATAAAGTCGAAGAGGCGTGTATGTATGTATGTGGGGAATAGACGGTACACACTAATATTAATATTAAGAGCTTATAATTACTAGTTAGTATAGAGAACAACGTTCAGAGCTATGCTATACTTCGAACTTGACGCTGTCAGAATTACACTACCCTAGGGTTTTCAACATTTCAACGGTCCATGGTATAGTCCATCAGGTGAAAGAAAGAAAAGAAAAAGAACAAGGAACAAGAAAAAGAGAACTCAACGATATCCATTTCGATTTGTTAGGACTAGGCCTCGAACCAAGCCCGAGATAACCATGCTGACTGGGAGGGTGCAAGGTGCATGTGTCGATGTCGATGTTCACGTCTTTGTGCGGTGATTTGATTTATCGATGCTGATGGGACGGATGGATGCTGATGGAATGGGATGGATGGATGTTGCAGCTGGGACGGGGTAAACGGTCGATCCACGGTGACATCGAGTGAATCCCAAGCCAACCTCACACCGAATAACCCAACGAATCCCGGTGTGACAATGCGGGATAACATCGGCAGGTGAATTCTGTGTATTACATTACTTATGAGTATGAATTATAGGTATGATGTGCCGTCGCTTGAGTGAGTGAGAGTGTGGGTGAGATCGAGGAACGGGAAATAAATGGACGTTACGCTTGACAGTCACAGTCACCGATTGGTCGTTCGATGAGATTCGCATCTTGTAATTGTAATTGATTGATCAATCGCAGTGAAAGGCAAGTAAGGAAGCTGAGATGGAAGACAAGACAAGACAAGACAAGGTAAGGTGGTAAGGTAAGGCAGGGGAAGGGAAGACACACACTCTCACCTCATTATTTTTTTTCCTTTTCCCTTTATTTTTATTTAAATTTAATTTCATAGGTTCAAGTAATTATGTATAAATCCGAAGCGAGTGTATACTCCCTTCGAGCTCTCTTTGGCCCCCCCGTTCCCTCCTCCTCCCGTCTCTTCATCCCCTCCTCCCGACCGACTCCTCTCCTCTCCTCTCATCTCATCGAGTCCACCGTCTTCGAACGACGTCCCACCTACCCACCCACACACGCACCCCGCCCTAGAGCAACAGTCTAGGTGCTTCGACCTCGACCCTCGAACCCGCCTTTGCGTTAATAACCCCAACCCACCCCCCACCTCGTTTCAAAATGGCGGCTGTCACGATATACAACAGCGACTACGACTTGTGGGATGCGTGGCTTCATAAAATCTGTAAGCACCTTTTTTTGTTCACCGTCGATGGCTTTGTGTGGATTCGAGCCTGTCCTGTCGAGGGCGGTTCGGTTGGATAACCATATTTGGGTATTTCCACATCTCCTTTCTCTTCTTACCACAACCATTGCCACAACCACACTAATTAACTCTCAATCTCAATATCAACAACCACTAACCCACTCTCTTACAGATGAAAGCACCCAACAAGAAAACTGGTTCATGCCCGTGGAAGAGACTTTATCCACCGGCGTCGCCATGCGCGTCGAAAACGGCTTCTTTCGCGTCTTCCCCTACGAAAGCCCCGCGCTCATCCCATTTGAAGCCGCAGTGCGAAAGTTGAATCCCGTTGTGGCTGTTAAGATTAGGAATGCGAGTGTGCAGGCTGCGATTAGGCAGATGTGAGTAGACGATGTTTATATGTTATTAAGGTTTTGGGGTGATTTGGATGGTTGCTGACGCCTTTTTTTGTGGTTTTTGATGATGATGATATAGAGGTCCTGAAGATACGTGTTTGTATATCGACCAAAACACGCGTATCCAGATTTTGGATTCGATAGCGTTTTTGCCACAGGCTGAAAAAGACCAATGTGGTGCTTTTATCGTAAGTCTCCCTCCTCCCTCCTCCTCCTCCCATCTCTCATAACCAATCTGACCACCATTTTTTTTCCTCTTTTCTCTTTCTCTTTCCGAACATGGTATACTTATAATGCGCATATATTCAATTTCTCAAACCCCCAACCTCAATACCAACCTCAACCTTATTACCACTCACTAAAAACAGCGCGACGAGCGCTCCGTAGTCCTCTGGTCTTTCAACCTCGAAAACATCATTCCCTTATGCAAAGAATTCGAGGAGAAACTGATTAAACACATCTGGCGCACACGGAACCTCACTTCGCAGCCCTCGCACCGCGCCACGGCGTCGTTGATCTCGTCGTCGATGGCAGGGGGCGATGAGAGTCCCAGTCCCAGTGCGGGTGCGAGTGTGGCCATGGGGAATTCGCAGGTTGAGTTGAATGAGAAACGGAGTGCGGAGGTGGGGAGGGAGAGGGAGAGTGGGGAGAGGAGGAAGAGTGAGGCTGGGAGTGCTGCGAATTCGAGTAATCCATCTGATGGTGGTGATGCTTCTGCGAATGCTGCGAATGCGAATGCGAATGCTCCGCAAAAGAAAGGCGCGTGGTGGAGTTGGCGGTTACAGCCTCGTGCGGGTAGTGCGAGTGGAGGTGCGAGAGACCCTGAGAAGGGGGGTAAAGAGAAGAAGGAGAGAAAGTTGGTGTTGATTGGACCTGTGTATGCGGGGTTGGGAGCTGCGATGGCTGCTTGTAGGTTTTTTCTTCCTTTTTTTGGTTGTTTTTTTGTGGGATGGTTGGCGCCCAGTATATGTTTTTGGCATTGGGATTGAATAGGATGCCTGATTCGTTCTACCTCATGATCATCTTGGTTGTTTTCTATTCATCTACCTAATTCGTCGTTTCCTATTCAAGTCCCTGTTTCCTTTTATTCTCCGTCTCCGCATATGACTTGACTCTCTCTTTCTCTCTAGCTTGGAAGAAAAGCACATGGCTAACCTCATTTCACCCTTTTAGATTTCATGTCAGCCGGTGTCGGTGTTTTACTTGAAGAATACGCACTTGACCATCAACCTATGCGTTTCTTGTTGCTTTTGACGACGCCTGTTATTTTTTGCGTGTCTATTGTGCGTATTTTTCGGTGCATTAAAGAAATGGGATTTGACCTGTGATTTTATTCTAGTTCTTCTGTTTGCAGCTCATTGGGAATGTATGCCTTATGTGCGTTTTTTAAATTTATCTATGATGGTTTGGATTCTTTTTCTTACTCTCTTTTTTTTTTTTTCCAGCTTCGGACCTGTCGCGCAGTACCATGAAAATTCGATGTATTACTCTGCTGTCAAACCTGAGCCCAACCCGGAGGTTGATAGGAATTTGCCGCATATTACGATTCAGATGCCGGTGTATAAGGAGAGTTTGGAGTTGACGATGTGCGTTTTTTGTCCCTTTAATAATGATAACGATAATGGTGATTGGTGGTGATGATGATGCTGATGATGTTTTTGTGTAGTGCTCCCTCTGTTTATTCCGTGAAAAAGGCTATGCAGACGTATGCTCGTCAAGGTATGTCTCCTCTTTGTATCATCCCAAACCATATTTTAATTTCTTTGTGATGTGATGTAGGCGGTACCTCTGCCATTTTCATCTGCGACGATGGTATGCAGCTTATCAGCGAGAAAGACCGTCAAGAGAGGATTGCGTTTTATGCGAATCATAATATTGGATGGACTGCGCGACCGGGGCATAATTCTGCGCCGGGAGGGTTTAAGCGTGCGGGCAAGTTTAAGAAGGCTAGCAAGTAAGTGTCTTTGATTGTTGTTGCAATTGCTGTGTACTCATTGTTATTTTTTTACTTTAAAGCATGAACTACGGTCTTCAGCTCTCTCTCAAACTTGAAAAGTTCCTAGCCAAACTCGAAGCAGAGGGTGTCGAAGATGACATTGACGAGTGTTTAGAAGACAAGGCTATGAAGCTTGCTCAAGAGGAGATGTTTGAGGAGAGTGGGAGACAGTTCCAGCCGTGGTGTGCGAATGGGAAGAGTTTGAGGATGGGAGAGATTATTTTGATTATTGATAGTGATACTGTTGTGCCGGAGGATTGTTTTAGGGATGCTGCGAGGGAGATGTATGAGAGTCCGGATGTGGCTATTATTCAGCATGAGAGTGGTATGTCCCTTCTTTCCGCTTTTTTTTTTGTTTCCTGTACTGATGATGTTTTTTTAAGATGTCATGCAAGTCGCTCATCATTATTTCGAAAACGGTATTACGCACTTCACGCAACGTATCAACAAATGTATCTCTCTCGGCTGCGCCAATGGCGAAGTTGCGCCATTCGTCGGACACAACGCCTTTTTGCGTTGGTCGGCTGTGCAAGACGTGGCCTTTGTGGATCCTGTGGATGGCAAGAAGAAGCAATGGAGTGAGAATAATGTTAGTGAGGATTTCGATATTGCGTTGAGGTTGTTGTTGCATGGGTATACGTTGCGGTGGGCTACGTATTCGAATGGGGGATTCAAGGAGGGTGTTAGTTTAACTGTTGTGGATGAGTTGGCGAGGTGGCAGAAGTATGCTTATGGTGAGTTGGTTTTTTCTCTTTTGCTTTTTTTTTTCTTTTGAAAGTTTTGGTTGATTGATTGGTGATTGGTGATTTTTAGGATGCAATGAGATTATCTTTAACCCTGTTATCAAGTGGTGGAAAGCTGGGCCTATTAGTCCTCAGCTTCGTGGGTTTGTTTGGTCCAAGGCTCCTGTGCATTATAAGATTGGTATGATGTCTTGTAAGTCCCCACTCTCTTTTTCTCTGATTCTGGTGTGGAAGCTGACTTTGTGCCTTTGTTGGGTGAATAGATATGTTTTCGTATTGTGAGTATAATTTTTTGATTTGCATTTGCATTTTTTCTTGGATTTTTTCTCTCTTTTTCTCTTTCTTTCTTTTTGTTCCGTCCATCGTGCGCGTTTTCCATGCATGTGCATATGCATATGGGTGCATGATGCACGGTGTGAATATTTGATATCCTTGTTCGCCTACATGAGCGACATGGAAATTTTGTTTTTTATGGCGTTTGGCGTGTACGGAAACATTCTACCGTGAACGTTTTTTTTTTCTTGTTTTCTTGTTATCAGTGGATCAGTCGGACAAGTCGTTGGTTGACTGCTGATTCATGACTGACTGATGATTCGTGACTGACTGATGCACGGTGGATGGGTGGATCACTGGCTGGACATCCGACGGTGGACATCCGACAGTGATAAGTGATGGACAGCGGTGTGTATTCGGCACCTCGGTTTTTGATATCATTGCATTGTCGTTTTTTTTTCTTGCCAGTGGATTTTTGGTTTTTCGTTTCCATGCCTTGTCTTTTTTTCTCTTGTCGTTTTTGCGGTTGAACGTGCGTCGGTGTGTGTGATGTGGCCTGCCTGCCATGTCATTACATCGTACCCTGTTTTGTGGTGTCTCTTTTTTGTACTGCAACGAGGCCGACGACGTGTCGGATGTTGGATTGGGGTTATTATGGATGCTATCTCTTTGGTTGGTGCTATATCGAGGGTTTTCTTTTTTGGGGGAGGGGGTTGCGCTGTCTATGACCGGCATCTTTTTTCTGGTTTTTGTTTCCTACTGCGGCTGATGGGATGTTCTGTCTAATCTACCCGTTTTGTCTCCGAGATTCCACTTTTTAGTCCCTCATCTTCATCTTCATCTATCTATCTATTTCGGTTTTATTTTTTATAATTGTTGTTTTTGAACCCGATTCTAACCCATGTTCTATTCATAGACGGTATCGCCGCCGCCACCGTCGGTTCCATCCTCAACTACCTCCTTCTCGGACTCGCACCTACCCTCGATCGGTTCTACCTGCACAGTTTTGAAATTCTTCTTGCGTGTACCGTTGTGTTCCCTGGTGTTGGTAATGTTGGGTATACATTGCTCGAGTATCGTCTTGGCCAGAAGAACTTTTTCGGTGCGCTGTTTGAGAATTTGAGATGGGTTCCATTCTTGTGAGTCCTTTTTTTCTTTTCTTTTTCTATCTCTATTGGATTGGTTGGCTGATGATGTTCTCTATGTGATATAGCCTCTTCTTCTTTGGTGGACTTAGTATCCATTTGTCGACTGCTATTCTTGCGCATATGTTTTCGTATGACATGTGAGTATCCAGTGGCGCGGAGATTTGTTGATATGGATGCTAACTGCATATTTGCGATACAGGACTTGGGGATCGACTGGAAAGGAAGTCGAGAGGTCATCGTTCTGGATTGAAGTTCCTCGTATCTGGCAACGCTTCAAGCTTTCATTTATCATCTGTTTTGCAGCTATTGCGATGATGATTGTGTTTACTACGGATGTTGTGCCGTTTGAGTGGCAGATTCCGGGGTGGAATTGGGCGCTGATTATCCCTCTTGCGCTTGTTGTGGGATGTCATATTTTGTTGCCGGTATGTCGTTTCTATCTTTTCTTGACTTTGAGATAAGGGTTATTAATGGCGTTTGTATAGATTGTTCTGAACCCGTGGTTGATGATTTTCTCTTATTGAGCGAGTTTCGCAATGCGGTTTCTTTGGTTTATGATATACGACATCTGCTATCCTACGTCATCGGTCTTTACTGCTACACCATATCGCCCGCATTAATTTCTACCTTTCCGTCTTTTGGATTGTGACGCGACAACGTCCTTTCCTGCCTGTCTTTTGTGGTTGACTGGGTTATCCTATTTTATTCCTCCAGAACACGATCTATTAGGTCGTTTTCGTATTTCTAATCACTCGGTTTTACCTCTCCCCCTTTCACGATATCTACGCTTGATTCAGAACAGTATTGAACGCTTTCTTTTGAACATTCACTCTCGTTTGGACACGTCACTCTCCTTGTTTATTGTTCGTTGTTGGACATTACTTATCACTCTTTTGAAATGGCGTTGGGTTTATCACGTCGTTGTTCTTTCTATACTGTTCTTTTTGTTTGTGATTGGACTCAGGCTGTTGTTGTTCCATTTTATCACTGTCCTTACCCCTGCTGCATCCATACTCGTAGTTTCTAACCACAAAGACTACACCATCACTATCCCCTCCCGCTTATTCTTCCCGATACACGTTCGCATCCCCGTTCCCGTCTTTTCTCTGATCATAACATAACGCTAAACCACCACATCCACGTCCGTATTGATTTTTACTTATACTCTCTAGATATTTCATCATTATTATTCCCCGCCCAGTTTAAATTTTTCACCCTTTTCCCATCCCATCATCGATCATCCTTGTGGACGTCTTTTTTAGTACTTAGTCTTAGTATTCATATTATTTTATGCACTTTTTTCTATGTTGGTACTGGAGTGGAGTGGTGTGTTGGATTGAATTTCTTGTATATATTATTAGGTTTTGAATTTTTTGTAATACTTGAAGCTTTATCTTTCATTTGGTCTTGCTCTTTGTGAAGAGATCTGCAAGCTAAGTGGTGTGATTTTGAATAAGAGCGCCCTTGTTCAGTTTGTGGATGATCCCTTGAGGCTTGGATGGAAGAAACGCTGGGTTTTCGAATGAATTCGAAGAAGCTGATGTACTTTTACGCGGTGTTGGGTGTGTTGTATAGTATGCATTGTACTTTTTGGATGTGAGAGCATCACGAATTTGAGAAGTCCAAGGGAGTCGGAGGTCGGACATGAATTTGCTACAGTTGGGCATATGCATGCGCCTACGCTATACTACTAGTAGTAGTGATAAATGAGCCGTTGTGGTACTCGACGTGAAGTGATAGTCATAATGATAATTTGACAAAGCTTCGAGTGTTCACGGGGGCAGAAAGATACGTGCTTGGTGGGCACTATGGTTCGATATCGACCACGGTTGTCTATGGTTTTTGGCTAGGCGTGATTTTGAAATTGTATTGATATTAAGTGTGTATATACGATGTTTCGACACTAGTACTATCGCCAAGCTTGTATATTTAGGAAACGTAGTATACTACTTCTGATCAGAATCCCAAAGTCGAGGTGTAGCGGACGGAAAGTGCCACAGCCTGAGTCACGGTGAGGTTTCTGAGAAGGACTCGTACCAGTGAGTCGTGTCGGCATCATGATGCATTTCATATGTTTATGCTCTGATTTCCGGTGTTGTTCAAGTTTTCGAATTATGACTTCTATTGAGTGATTTCGAATCGTGGGCTCGGATGATCGGATCGTTCGAGTGCTGCCAGTGCGCGCTGTTTTCTATCATTTCGAAGCTAATTCCGAGCCGCAGGGTGTCCGCTGATTACTGCTGGTTGATGAGTGTAGGAAGCTAACTCCAAAATACTACCTATATCTATCAAAACAGAAAAATGTGAGAAGGCCGTGGCGACATGGTGAAGTGGCTGCATTGTTTCGTAAGGTCGAGGGGAATTCGGTACGAATGGTGTGTTCGGAATGTAGCATTATCATTGCGTTATGAATACTGAGATCGTTCATACCTAGTCAAAGATGAGATTGACATAGGGCTTTTACCACTACGGTTAAATTGCACCCGTGCGTGCGCGGCGAGTGTTTGCAGTGAGGTGATAAGATATCGATAATATTGTCATGCCAGTGGGTAACGGCTGACGTTCAGCATTGCTTGGGGTAATGGTAATAATGAGTCACGATAGAGATAATGACGTCCGTATTGGAAGCTCGTAGGTCGGAACGAAGAGGTAATAACGAGGATGAACAGTTCTGTGGGATATTTACCCACCCAGGCTGTGCTCGTGCATTGATTCAAGTTTCGGGCGCATTGTTGATGAAGTGCCGAATGGCTTGCTTCAATTCTTCGTTTCATTGGATAAGCCACACAGAGTCAAAGAGGCTTTATTAGGTGCCGCAATGTATCATTACCTTCGATGATATCAAACGCCATCGTCCAGCTCTCGGTACACCAAGAGACCCGTGGTTCGAGCTGCCATATGTATTACCGAGTGTCAAACAATGATCGCAAAGCACCTTACACTGACATTTTGCACATCAAGGCGGCTTACCACCTAGGTTAACCTGAAGTAATAAGATTGCCTGGGTTTTGTGATAAGTTGTCAAACAGATGATCACACCTTTAAATTTTGACCAAAGCTGATCATCATGGAGATCCGACCTGTCGAGCGAATTGGAGATATGCACGGGTGAATCACCGCTTTTCGAACCCTCTAACAAGGGGTCTATTGTGCCTTTTAAAAAATGAAGTAGAAAGAAGTGTGTGGGATACAAGTATCGAGTTATGAGAGTCGGAAACCATCGAGATGAATGTTGCAGCCGCCACGCTATCCCGACGTCGACGTTCAGGTTGATGTTACTATCGTTTCAGTTATCTTGAATGACACCTACTGCAGCAGGGCAGATGGGTACCTTGGCTAATGGCGATGAGGAAATTATGATAACACCGCATGTTTTACCCTTCTGTGATCCTTATCCAGCCTCATTTTTTTAGTGCAAGGAACAAAGGCCCATAACAGAACATGTCAAGCTAGACCTCCCATATGCAAAATTCATTTACTCCTTGGACCAGAAGTTTCGGGTGATGCATGTCTTCTTCTCTCAGGCATCAGGCAATGCTTCGGAGGGCTTTTGAACGGGATTGTTTTGCGGGTGTCAATCAATTAACAGCCGTGACAGTCGCTCTGAAATAGGTAGAGGATTCGAGGTTTATTCCCACTTAAACGGATGGGAATCCGGCCGGAGTGACCGGCGTCTAGATAGCGGGATACCATCTCGGATTCCAGTGGCTTTTGACAGGCGCACGCACGGGATCTTACACTGGATTAAGAATACGTGCGTCAATCCGGGGGAAATATACTAAATTGATTACTCGAACGGATAAGAAATAGATTGCTTGATCATTTAGAAGCTATGTTTTTTAATGTCGAGGAAGAAGACACAGCTCCCGGACACCGGCTTTTCTGTAATTAGCCTTGCGTCAAGGCCTCCGAAAGATAGCCCAGACCCTCGAACTCGAACTTACCCCGGAGAAGAGCTAAAGTGACTTTGCACAGTCTACTTTTTAGTGAGGCGTTTTGTGATTTTTAATGTTCTGATTTCACGGCGTTTTCTCAGGCTGGCGTTCAAGGTAGATGCATTCGCGATCCAAATTTGCCCTGCGGGATCATATCGGTTTTCACAGTTTCGCTTTTCATCCCCGTGGGCTAAAGCAAGGACATGATTCCTGCCCTGAGTTTGATGAAGGGGCATGTGCACAACCTCTTGCCGTGACAAGACGCAAAACACAAGGGGGACAGAGAAGCACTTCGAAACTCACATTATGTTCGAAAGGTCATGATGGGTCCCAGATTCCGTGCTATTATGAGGTTGATCCGGTTCGTAAATCAAGGCACCCTTGTCAAAGAAGCGCCTCTGTGCGAATAAATTCACATTTTGAATCCATTAAGCGATGAACGGATGGGCAGATTGTTTTCGTTATATTTACCCGGAACGCGAGGCAGATATACCGCGTGTACGATTGGAAAAGAGGGGATTCGATGGAATATTCAGAAGCAAAATAGTATGGAGAAGACATACGTGGAACAAGGGTTAAGTGATTCGGAACGGAACGATCTGTCGGTACTTCAAAGCTTCGTGTCATCGCGCTGGCGGAGCTTTATGACCACCTTGCCAAACTGATCCCCCCGCTTGATGAGCTCGAAACCTTGTTCTGCTGATTCCAGGCCATCTACGACGTGTGATACGATTGGTACGATTCGGTGCTTCTCGATGAATGCTGTGGCATCCCGGAGGTCTTGATGTGAACCCATGGTCGAACCTATATCCATTGCACATAAACAACACATCCAAAAGCATATTTAGCCGACGATGTGCATTATGTCCAAGAAGATAGGTGTCAAGCGATGCGAACGGGCGCAGAAATAGACGTCGGATAATTAGAAATGGTGGGTTCGAGCACAGATAGCGGTACCGTCGGCATTCGGCCGGTGTTAAATGGGAATTCATTGTATTGATGGAATATCCGTTGAATTGAAGTTTTTATGAGGCCCGTTATGATAGAGTTTGAAATTTGAATTGATGATAAGGGATGGGCGATAAAAATTGTTCAACATGAGAGAATCGTCGAATGTCGAGGGGAAATTTGTCGCAAAAAGGGAGATCAGCGGTCGTTAAAATAGCAAGGAAGAAAACAAAATAATGAGAGGAACAGACAGATGGGATGGAAGATCCAGAGTCACATTGAATTCGAACATATGGCACTCACCCAGGAGCTGTTGATTAGCAAGGACTTGCCGCATAGTGAATTTTATGTCAGGACTTGCTGTCCTAACAAATTCAACATTTGTCAGATTCTGAGAAGTGTTCCACATAGATAAAAAAAAAGGAACATGCGAAGCATTCTTGGTACTGACAGGCGTACCGGTATGTACCATACGATTAGGGGCTCAAAGGGTTGACTTACATGCCATAACAAACGACGCGACCACCTTGCTTGAGGAGTTTTCCCGCTTGGTTCATAATATCACCCCCCGCAGAATCAATCACGGCATCGAGCATATCATTCTTCTTGTCCTTCGATAGTAGTTCGCGTATTTGGGAAGGCCAGTTCCCTAAGCGTCAACTAGTGAGCCGCTTGGTCATGGGGTCGATCCTAGCCAACTTACTGTCTTTGTAATTTGCGCCACCTTTTGCTCCTAATTCAATAGCTTTTTGAAGCTTGTCAGGGCTTCCGCTTGTAACGTAGACGTTAGCACCTTTCGCTAAGCAGAGCTGCAATGCGATTAATGCGACACCTCCTCCGATACCTGTAATGAGAACGTTTTGACCGGCTTCAACTTGAGCATTAACAGCGACAGCTCTGCATACGCGCACCCGATCAATAGAACATTTCTATCAGCCGTGATAGCAAGAGTACGACGCTTATACGAACCTCCAAGCTGTGACGCCACCGATGGGCCACGCGGCTGCATGAGTATCGTCCAGATAGTCAGGAGTTTGAATGACTTGATCTCGTTCCACAAGAATGTACTCCGCAAACGTGCCAAGCGCCGGATAGGACGTTCCACCCAAGATTCCGAACCTACAAGTCCAGCTTCAGCCGTTGTGCTCCGGGAGATACTATGCCCTGTGTTCGACAATGACATCTTTGATTGTTCACTTGCCTGGATTCAGGCCGGAGTGGGTCGTTCTCCCAACCCCGTGAAGGGTTCAGAAATACGCGTTTTTCGAGAAGGACATCGCTAGAATTTCCAGATGCAACTACTGTGCCTAAATGTCGACGAAAAGAGCTTTCAGAAATGAAGATTCATGAACGGAACACAGAAGTACTTTACCCGCTCCATCTCCGCCATAGACAGCACCCATACCGATGTTGGGATACTGCCCTTTGCGTATCCAAACCTGTAATCCACCTCCACAGTTAATTTTAACAAATTATATGATTTGGGAGTTATACGTACATCTTTGTGGTTGAATCCGGCTGCACCAATCTTCACAACCACTTGCCCTGCCTGTGGTTTTGGAAGAGGCCTTTCCACCAAAACCGCGTCATGATACACTGGCTTACGTGGCTCTGAAGAGGCTTGAACAACCAAAGCTTTGGTGTGTGCTGGTAACTTGGCAGTCATTGTTGGAGTATGTATGGGGTAGGTTCAAGTTAGTGAGAATTACAGCGGGCCCATTGGCTGAGTAAGTATGGCCTACGTCTTGTCCACACTCATCATACCCGGAACCACTGTTTGCTTGAACCGGTTATCAAAGCGTGCTCTATTGCCGAACCATGGCCATCAAAAGATAAACTGAAGCTTATCTTATCTTGACACACTTCCAACCTCGTTGAAGGATGAGAGCGTTGTTATACTCACCTAGAAATATCCCTACAAATGAATATACAAAGACGGGCAGAGAATACTGCATACTAAATAAAGAGTCTTCTGTCGTGCGCATTGGCCAGTCTTCAGTCGTGGTGTACACATTTGTACTACGGCAGTGATAATACAATACACTAAACGATTTCAAAAAGGCAGCCCAATGGCGGAAGGGAATTCAATTGATTTGTCAAGTGTAAATAGGAGTCCAAGAAGCTTGGATGTAGCCGCGTATTTTTACCACTATTGAGACGTTGAAGCAAAATCAATATTTATCAGGGCCTGACCTGGCCGGGCGCTGTCGGACTTCGAAAAACCTGTTCTCGAGAGTAGAGTATTACCACAAGGTCCTCTAGATTCTCTGCGTAGGCTTAAGCTGCTAATGAGCATCTTGTGAGCGTCGTGTAATGATATGTAGGCCTGCGGGGCTCGTCTTGCACAATTGCAGCACGCCCTCATTGCAAGACAGCAATGCGCACATATCATGATGAATATTACTCGGGGAAGAGTCGAAAGCATCATCAAATTAACAATGCGCGTCCACCGTCATTTCACTTTATAATCAAGATCAATACATTCTGTCATCCTCCAGTACCCACATTTCCAGTGTGCTGAAACTTGAGAAAATGCCTCGAAACTCGTCTCAGTCCGAGTCGCCAGCTGTATCCAGGTAGGCCTCCGCAAACCCCAAATTTAAATCATACTCTCGAAACTAATGAAGTATAAACCTTCCAGACCACGAGGACGTCCCTTTAAACCGTCTACATCGTCATAGTAGGTCCTTTCATCTCCAGTTTGTTTCCAAAAGGTAGCTAATAAACGATGATTTGCCAATTGCAGTGACTCTAAATGTCCAATCAAAGGATGCCACTATGGAACAAAAAGCAGGGCCCACATGTCCAACCATATTCGAGTCCACACAGGCGAAACGCCCTATAAATGTAATGAGCACGAATGCCCGTATAAAGCGAAGAGCGACAATGCGCTACGCTATCATAGAATCAAGGCTCATGGCTTCGTTCCCCGTCCTTACAACATCAAGACCAAGAAAGAATCCGTCCGAGAGTGAACCCGACGATGACCAGCTTGATACAAGCACTCATCTAAATGGAGCTCTGGCGTGGAATTGATATTGTCCACGAGCAATTCTTTTCCCTTGCTTTATTACTTACTTACTATACCCAATGTATTAACTATGGCCGAGGTAACAAGTTGGAGATAACGCCGGGAAAAAAAGTTTTTGTACGAGTCACCATGACGGTCTAGCCTGCCGCCTCCGTGATTTTGTGTGTGTGTGCCACGGCACTTTGATCAATTTACATGTTCATTTTATGTCAAACGAACCTGTTTGGAACGCGGGTAGTGCATCGTAACCCATTCGAAACAATGAAAAGGGGTTTTGAGGCGTTCAGTCGCGATGCCGAATTAGGAAGCTATGGTGGGCGCTTCAAGCCCACATGGCCAGGGCAATGGTTTAAATTGCCGCTCAGGACGGACTTCTTCAACGATTGGAAGGGTGAGCTATCATCATACATATTTTTATAGATAAGTGACGAGTAATAGGATGTTTTGTTCTCAAGGTGCAGTTCTCAGGCTGTTACTTGTAATTAATTCGAAGGCATTGTCATTCTGAGGTTTGTTTGAGTGTTGAAGTAAGATTTTTTTGAAAGCAATTGACGCTTCTATATATATATGTTGCATAACATGTCAGAGTTTAGAATGGGACGCTGTTGCATCATCCCCTTTACGATTCCCAGAACTCTTCAGCTCCAAGTTTATTGCAAGTCATGTACATATTGTTTTGGGAATATTTGATATATGTTGTCAATACCTTTTGATTTTTTCAATTTTAAAACCTCTGCGGGCGATTCGATGGTAGAAAGTGCTAAGAAAGACGATGAAAATCAAGTTGGCAGGCGTTGCCAGTGTGTCCACCATGTGGCTGTGCAAGTTTGGCTGAGATAAGATTTGTTTTGTCGCACATGGCTGAAGCCGCCAAATCCTTTTTTCACTCTTTCTACCAATGCCGCCGCGTATTGACGCGTTCAAGCCCTTCTTTTCTTCTCTCTTTCTACTCCCATGACTCGACAATTGAGACCCAGAAAGAGCAGACCCTCTTATGCAGCCTTGGTTGAATTTGAAGATGGCGATGACTCGGAACCACAACCCACTAAAAAGACAACGAAAGCAAAAGCAACAACAAAAGCTGTAGTGGTAGAAGAAGACAGCGAGAGTGACTTCGCTGGAGGAGAAAATGAAGCAGCAGAAGACGATGAAGATGCTGAGGTGGAAGACGACGTTATGGAAGAGGATTCCGAGGAGGAACCTGAGAGACCTGCTAAACGTGCACGGGTTACACAGGCGAAGAAGAAGGCTGCAACACCGAAAGCAAAAGGCAAAGCAAAAGCTACACCAAAACCCAGAGCTGTGTCGATTCAGGACGCTGTTGCTCCAAGCGCTGCGCGTGGTTCCAAGAGGCAGATGTATGTCCTTCCAGCACCAAGTGTGCATCATCGGCATCGAGCTGTTCCTTTGTACTCCCGGTCCGGTCAGGCAGAGCGCCTTACATCAAAACCTGCACTCTTTGCATCATCTTCTCAAACATTGACCAATGGGTTCACGCACAATTCAAAGATTACAGACCGGGTTAATAAGGCCTGGGGTTATAACATCGGAGCAGGACCTCTATGGGACATGGCGGAAGACCGAGGATGGTTTAAAGAGGCGATAACGACGGGAGACGACGTCGATACAGAGGCTAAGCGGAGGCCTATGGTTTATCCTGACATCCCCGTCATGAACGGGTGGACGTTTCTTTCCAAAGAGTATGTCTGCATTCCACTATTCCGCACCGCTCCCGTCAAGCTCTGATTGCTCCAGAGAAGCGTCTCCGTATCTGCCGACAGACGATACCACAACCGAGGAGGGAAACCTCAAGCCTCCACCGCCTGTCAAATGCCATTTTGGGCCAATAGATGCTCAGGAAAAGAAGGAACTAGCGATTTTTGACTCATTAACCTTGAGTACGTCTCGTTTCTTCTGAGTCGGATTTCAACACCTGACAAGATGCTAAAGGCCCTGATTGCTACGTCTTCAACGCTGGTGGTCCGGTATGGGGTCTAGATTGGTGCCCATTTTATGTGGAAGAACGCTCTTGTAAGGTTTAGTTCCTCTTTCAAGCTTCAAGCTTTGCTGACCCTCCGCTAGCAAGATCATACACGCAGTATCTCGCTGTTGGACCATTCCCATCCCATTCCCATTCTCCCGACATAGGAAGAAAGGTTACCAGGCCTTCCTATGCATGTATCCAAATCTGGTCTCTTTCTAGCAAAGAGAAGCCAACACGGTCCAAAAAGCCAGTGCCAATAACGGGGCAAATGAAGTGCGAACTCATTCTGGCTATCGATTCTGGACCAGCTTTTGAACTTAAATGGTGTCCTTTGCCTTCTCATGACCAAGTAAGGCGACATTTCCTCTTTTCATTCGTTTATATTGAATTCCTATAGTTTAATGGCAATAAGCAAATCAAAAAGCTTGGTTTATTGGGCGGAACTTTCGAAGATGGAACATTTGCAGTTTATGTTGTTCCTGATCCAACCACACTCAAACCGAGCAAGAAAACAGACTCTCAGCCTCTCTATGGTTCGTCACTTGTGTTTTGCAGATGTAAGCATCGACTGATGACCCTAAATAGTAAAACTACAGCCCATCTTGCGCATTGAACTTGAGGAAACGTCGTGTTGGACGTTTGATTGGGCCAATAGTGAGGTCATTGCCATTGGGACCACGAATGGTGCGACATTTACTTTCAAGAGAAGGCATAGACTGACGAGAAACTCGTCTTAGGCATAATTTCAGTGTTCAATCTGGGTTCTTATCTCAAGAACATCGTATCAGCTGGTAATATTTCTAGTCCAATCTTCTGCCCGCTTCTGACATTTCCGGAAAACTGCCTTCTAGACGTCCCTACTATTACCAATGTACTACCCACACATTATCTCTCTGTTCATCAATCTGCCATCCGTGCATTAGCTTGGGTGAAGGCTCCTCCTGCCTTGCCATCCGGACTCCCCAGTGTTGGACGAAGTCCAACAGTCATTGCCAGTGGAGGTTATGATGGCATGGAGTGCATGACCGACATAAGGTCTGGTCATGGTTCGGTAATGAACCGTACAAGAGGTACGATTAAACATTCTTTTCAGAATCTCTTTCGTTGTTTAAAATATAATCTAGATGTAATTAACGCCCTCCATTACTCTCCATTTGCCGGAGGACCAATTACAATGGATCACGAGAATACTGTCAAAGCGTATTCTGCGTCTCCAAGTATGTTGGGTCGTGGTCACTCTTTGTTGGAGCCTCAAGGGCCGGTATGGGTATGTGATTTATTGTCGAGAGTAAAGGCCGGAATACTGAATAAATCTTAGAGTGTTCATGCCTCCGATTACCATCCTCAGTTGGCTGTTGGTGCTGCCGATGGCTCATGCTCTACAACCAACACACTGCGGTCAACGCGACGTGGTGGCACAGTTGTATGTGGCTGAAATCTTTCATTGACGATCATGTCGTCTTACTTTATATGTTCAGCCGTTCTTCGTCTATAAAGTTTTCCAGATGGACTACAACCGACACACCAAAGAATTTCGCATGCTTGATCATTTCCTACCACAGGTCTGTTTTCATCCTTATCAACGAATTCGTGGCACTGATCTACTTCTCTCCAGGAATCTGTGGATAGACCGTCTGCTGCGCGCTCAGCAAAGGACAAGGGTAAAGATAAAGACTTTTATCCTCCACCAAGTTGTGGTGCATGGCCTCCAGAAGTTGGAGTCCATCGTGTTGTGTGGAATTGTGGTAATGGATTAGCGTCGTGTGGCTTGCTAGCGGCAGGAACGTCTTCTGGATTATGCCGCGTGGATTGGGTTCTTGGACGCTGGGTGAAGGATAAGATACCCTATGGAAGCGTGTCGAGTGTGAGGTTGGAAGATGCCGGTTCTGAGGATGGGATGGACGTTGATTCTGATGCGAGTGGGGAGGCGTCGGAGTGAACACACACACACACATAATGTATTTCTTGCTGCTGTTGTTGTTAGAATTACTGTGATGACCATGGTTGTTGTACACTTCCCTTTCTGATTGCATTACCTCTTTGTTTTAGCACTATAATTATTTTTTTTAGTTTATGGTTTCTGCGTTGCGTGTTACAGTAATCCAAACGCTCTTGTTCCTTCTGCTTTTAGCATTTAGATTCAATAAAACTTGTTGATTTTCTGTAAACACTTTTAGTTCTGAATCGGGAACCTCTGCAATCAGAAAAGGTAAGTTATTCCCATGGCTAAATTCCAGCCAATCATCATCGTGATGTTAAAACGCGAGTTAAATTCCGTTTGCAGCTCACTCTTTGCAGACAATGTCCCCTTCACGGAAATCATAAGCACGTCTTTTCTACTCCTCTAAATTTTTCAGAAGGCAGAAAAACTCCTCGTAGGCTCAAAGAATGCGGACCAACCAAAGTTCTCAGAATCTGGCATATGCCAGTGCTTCAAATTGGCACAGTGGACATAAATTATGACTCAAATACGCCTAAGGATGAACACGGACCAGATCACGATTTTCTTTTGTTTTTGCTTTCTTTTGGGGTTACTTGGAAGCTGGGAAATGGGTTCTCATCGACCGCCGATGCATGACTCACGCGTACACGTTCCGCCATGTCAATGCAAGAGGTATATGCTGGTTATGCATAAACAAAGTAGTATGTGAAGGCTTGCCGTCTGCTCCAAGGTTTCTCGAAATTGACGCCCATTTAAACCAAGTTTTTCTGTTCTCAGTGGCACATTATCTTGAGAGGGGACCTCTGGTTTTGCCCTCCCAATACTCTTGTAAATTCAAATGTGAGGCGATTCAGGGTATATTACGTATGGGCGCTGTTGGTGAGCGTGCTCTGATACCTGGATGTGCAACTTTACCAAGCCGTTCCGCGTCAGACTTTTTGGTTGGTCATGCTACTGTCAAGTAGTATTTATATCCAAATGACCGGTTTGACAATCAATCGCATCAGTGATAGCCATGGTAAGTTGTTCTTCAGTGTGCCTCCGCATCTCCATCATTAAATATAACATTACTAGCAGCAAAGCTATCAACTTTTGATCGCAACGATCAAATGAGCGCTATAAGTCGTTCAGCAGTTAAACAGGCACCTCATAATTATTCTCATATAGCGGTGATCTGAAACGCGAGACAAGTTCGAATTCCCTTTCCACGGCCAAGCCTGAATCATTCCTAGTACGAGAAGAAAGGCTCCTCAATGAACAAGTTTTGCGCACTCTTCGGACTTTGATCTCTTTCCCAATGTCTTCGTTGCCTTTTTTGATTGCAGTTCTTAGCTGCCGTCGCAAAACTGGCAAGTGATATGTGCCTCATGGCCTCGATCGCCAATTTCTACACCCCAGATGGTACATCGTCATGGGTTTATTAGCCTGATTGATTATCTTTCAAGTCGCTCAAAAATCCCCTCCCACTTCTCTCCAGTGGCATTCTGCCAACAGTCCACGACATGTCTACTGGCCCGCCCTCTTCTCCTCCCGCCAATGCAACGGCCGACAACATAACCAATCTCTATCAACAAGTTGTAATTGACCCCAAGCAAGAAATATCTTCGACTGAGAAGAAGTTCGACAAATTTGGTATGTAAATCATTATCATTGGCACAGGAAAAGGCTAATCGTGTGTGAACGCTTACCCGCTTTCCTTAGTTGAACGCATCACCACCAAACCAGATACTCCGGCTTTGGACTTTGTAAACAACTTCTACACTGCCCACCAGGATGTCTTCCAGACTGCTGCCAAAGGACTTATCTCGAACATCGACAGCAAGTCTATCGATGGTGCCATCAATAGCTTCCAGGAGGCGTCCAAAATTGTCATGAAAGGCTTGGATGCGTTGGGACAAGCGCATCCTTTCATTTCAGGTCGGTCCTTTTCGTGTTTGTATTAGTCCTCTCGCCTGAAATTCCCTTGCTAGTCGCCGTTATTGCCTTCAAGCTGGTCGTTTCCCTGGACTTGACACGACGCGAGAACAACAAGAAGGTTCTTGCATTGAGGGTGCAGATGCAGGACATGATGTGTGTCCTGTTCCAGTGAGTTCGGTCATCGTCCGTTATTGTACACGATTTCTGATAAATGTTGCTCTGGTAAGACTGCGCAATATCAAGGACCCTAAAGAAGTGGGACCTGACGGAAGCTCCCTACAGGACCGATTCCAAGGTCTCATGAACGCGATTGCCGATGACATCAAAAATTGTGGATCTGCATGCGACGTTTACATGAAAAAGGGCGTGATCGGTATGTTTCTCTTCGTTGTCGCGTGCAGGATATCGTTTTAAATTCAAATTAGCTCGTACCATCAAGTCCAAAATCTATGAGAGCCGCCTTGCTGGGTGGGGTGATAAATTCGTTGGGCACAAGAAGGAGATCCAAGACCGCCTCACCATCCACACCGCCCTTGGTGTCGATCGCGCGAATGAGAAGCTCGACAAAACGCAGGAAACGCTCACTGCACTCAGTGAGAAGCTCGACATGATGATGGTCTTCCGAGCGCTGGACTCTCCAAGGGAAAGGGAGATGAATAAGTTTATCGAAGAGAATGGAGGCGCCAAAGCGGTCATCGAGGACCAGTCCAAGCTCCAGAAACTCGTCTCCAAATCCGGTGAAAGCGTGGAACAACTTGGAGGGGACTCGAGAAACGCGGGTGACATTGCATCGGTTCAGAAGAGCCTGATGAAAGAGTTAGCTGAAGATATTGAGGAGCTATTTGAAAAGAATATGGCTCTTTTTGGAGGAAAACTCAATATCCTGCAGTCCAACATGAAGCAAGAGTCGGCTTTCATTATCCGCACACTTTCTGGAGGGTCTCACGACCGTATCAGGGATGCAGTACGTCGCCTAGATTCTCTGTGGATGCTTTATACTCAGAGTCTGTTTAACAGGACATAAAAGCCATCTGGAAAGAGATGGTAGGTCACCGCAATTCCTACGCTTACTCCGTTCTTACTGTTTTTCTAGGGCTGGAAAGGAAGCGTTAAGGCTCGCCACTTCGTGTTGATGCTCAAAGATTACTTTTCCGACAAAGAAGGCTTCATTTCTAAAAGAACGACTTCTTCTTCTGGCGGGCCGAATGACATTCCAATCACCCCCAGACCAGAAGAGCCTCTTGTTACACCAACTCCCCCCGAAGAAGAATGGGCACTTCGTTACATCACAATCTCTAATCTTCAACCAATATCTGAAGCAGTCGACGACGATGGAACAGGTTTCATCAATGTTTCTGAGGTCAATGTCTTTGCTGAGGACCGTCCTCAGGATTGGAGGTTGGTGTCGAAGCCCCTACTAATGTTTTATTCTGACCATATTTATTGTTAGCTTACTTGAATGGCTGGCATATTGGGCTGCTGGATACCATCTCAATGTGACGGATTATCGCACTCGCATTTATAGCCTTCTCGGCTCCATGCATCAGCTTTTGCACCAGATCAAACCCACAAATCGCCGGAATGCAGATCTCGCTCTTGATGCGCTCGACATGCGACGACTCGAGCTCATTCTGCGTGGTACCAGACCATATCCGTACACCAATTACAGTGATAGTGCACTCAAGCGACTTGCTGAAGAGTACTGGGAGCATGAGTTGGATCGTCTAGAGCAGAACCTGCAATCTGTTGGTTACGAACTAGACGATCCAAACACAGTCAGGTTGGTTGCTGGGGCAGGGCGAATTGAAAAGGTGAGTTCGTCTGACGCATACCCAAATCATGATTATGAATTGCCTCTACGCAGCACTTTTGGCCTCTGGTTTATCTGATGCTGCTCGGCCTGCACCGCATTTTCAAAGCTGGGATTCACCACACCTTGAGTTGGAGGGAATTCGAAGTCATCAGCAACGGCATTTCCTCCATATTTACGGCCGTTGATGAGCGCGTTGAGACTCTGAAGGGTAAGTTCAGCCACATTGGCTCATATTCCCTTTGAACTCACATATTGATGTTCCGTTATTACAGCCACCTTCCAGCATGCAAATCTTGACGTAGACACCCAGTTATCGAACTTTGCTTTTGGCATGGTAAGCTGGTTTAATATATCTGCTATTCTCAGCTTATCACAGTCATCAGTACCGGTTCTACTCCTCAGACAATGACATCTACCAGGAACAGCGCCCGATTTCGGAGAACTCCCTCAGACGGGAATACAAAGCGATGGATTTTGACCAAGGAGAAGAGGACATGTTGCAGTATCTCAAGTTCCCTGTAGAAGACGATTTCCAGTTATACCCTAACGAGTTCGCGGAGTCTCATGCGGCGAACACGACCCCGTCAGTCGATGGCTTGGATCCTGTACTGTTGGCTAAGTTGCGAGGTCCATGGACTGGTCACTTCTTGTCAACTCTGGATGGCAAATCGATTTCTCGTGCGGGGTTGATGGAGCTTCGCCTTGAGATATCCAAACCCTTGCCACCCACTGTAGATGAAGATGGGACAGAGCCCAACGACGAGGACGAAGTTCCGGCGGATAATGGGGAAGAGACAGAAGTGCCTGAAGATGAGGATGCTGCAGAGGGATCAGAACTGGAGCCGGCTACGGAGTACGAAGATGAGGACGGGGAGGCTAGTGATGATGGGGCCGAGGCTGAGGATGGTGACGACGAAGGAGGTGACGGTTCTGTCTCTGACGAGGAACAAGGTCTTCATGACGGACCTCCTTCTTCGGAATCGCTTAGCGTGTACGGGATGTTGGAGGGTCTGCACGGCCTTGGGGAGGTCAAAGGGTGGTACACCCCCGATGAAGCCAGCGATGGAAGTCTTCTTCTGACAGTTACGCTGCCAGATGTCATGCCCATCAAAATTGAACTTACCGTCAGCAACTTATCCGACAACATGTCCGGAGAATGGCACTATCATAACACGCCCAACGACGACGAGGGTTACACGTACGACGAACCCCAAGACGACGTCTACTTTAATGATGATGATAGCTCTTCTTCTGTTGGGCATGTCGATCTCAATGAGGCGGCCACTCTGGAATTAGACGATGTCGCCACCCAGACGAGCGGAGTGGTAGTGTTTTCTAGGGCATCTGCTCTTGTATATCGCCACTGTCCTCCACCAGAGGAGTTCAATACCAACCGCATCAAGGCTTTGTGGTCGTATGCAAAAGCTGCGGTCTTGGATGAGGTCAGGTATCGCATGTCGCCTTGGAAGTACGCCGTTGAACGTATCCTGGAAGCCAACGATTTTATCAAGCTCCAGTATCGCAGACTCGTGTACTTGTCTGGGGCCACGCCTAGAAACGCGCTCACTCCCGAGGAATTATCGCGTTTGAGGGAGCATCGCTACCGAATGCACCCCGCCTCAGCGCGTTATTTCAACGCTCTGACACTTCTCGACATCTCTCGCATTCCTGAGCAGATGTAAGCATTATGATCTTTCAACGTATAAAAGCACATTGCTGAATCCTTTTTTTTCATCAGGGGAACCACTTGCGATTGGTGTCAACTTTCGATCAATGTCCAGCGCTCTTTGTGCATTACTTGTCTCTCATCTGACTACACTGAGACGTTGGATCTCTGCCCCACCTGCGTTGGCCAATGCCCTTCTCGAGACACGTTTGTTCACAAATCGTCCCATACGTTACTCAGGAATTACGGATTTATGCATGACTGCAATTACGTGCACTATGTCCCGAGAGCGAAACAGGTGGCGAAGCAGACCAAAGCAATCTTCCGTGAAAAGCCAGGCGGCAAAAAGGGTCCTGCGCCTCGTACGGTTCCGGAAGATATTCACTGTCATTACTGCAAACAGGCAGTTAAGCTACCGTTCTGGGTTTGCTTGGATTGCGGTACGTCTGGACTTCTTCTACCCCTCTCGCGACGTGAGTTTGTGCTCAAATGGTTTGTCTTTTAGACAATGATACATACGTTTGCAAGGCTTGTGATATCAAGCAGGCTAAATTGCACTTACCCTGCCCATCACACCTCCAGAGCAGCGTGCTGGCTGAAGTACCTCCGCCGTCCGAAGATACGAGCGAGCATGCATTTGATCACGTCATGATCCGCATCGGAGACGCAGTCGAGGAAGAAGCTAAGCCTGATACTCTTATGGTGATCAAAGAGACGATGGATCGGCGGTTCCATAAGCTCGAGGATAGGGTTGGAGCCATCGATGGTCGCTTGATGATGTTTGAGTCGATGTTGACCAAGATATTTACGCACATTACGGGTGCGCCGCCACAGCCTGAGATGCTTGCCATACCACAGAGTGCGAAGCTCAAGTCGAAGCCTACCCCAATTGAGCGCTCTCGATCGAGGGCGGGGAGGAGGCGGTCGATTGTTGGTAGTGAATATGGCTTCAAGGGTGAGAGGGATTGAGTTGGGATTGAGTTGGGATGGGCGTATTAAGTAATGGAGTTCAATCTGTATCTTTTGTACATTGGTGGTATACCATGAATCTTGTGTGCATAAAAACATCTGTTTTGGGTTTTTCGATACCTGAGGGAGACAAAATATTCTTCCAAGCTCTCTTGATTTTTCTACCCTGATCTACGTATTGCAATGGGGAAGCTATATGTGGCATGCTAAAAAGCGTGCTTCCAAATTTCTCCGAGTCAAGGTCTAGGTGGCTATATGGGAATGTGAATTTGACCAATGGAATCGAATGTAGCATGAATAGTAATGCACCTGCCAATTGACGATTAATGTTGCACGGAGATGGATGTGCCAGTTCGCGATAAGCATGTACGCAAGCGAAATTGTTACCCCTTATCAAAGTTCCGATATTCGCGTTTTGCTTATTTAATTTATGTACTGCGAACCTGAAGATTGATAGCATCATGAGCGCTTCTTTTTGACAATAATATAGTCCGTTCGCCAATCGCACTACATGTCATTTAGGTCGACTTTTCGTAGCTCCGTGTCATAATGTGTACAGCATAGCAATACCTCAACACCCACTATGCAGAAGTATCGGTGATTTGTCATGTCCGTGTGGCAACGTGGTAGCCTCGAGGTCCATGATGTCGCCTGCTCGGTGGGACGGGCGTCTAAATAGGCAGTGTTTCGGAGGGATTTGTCATCCTTTCCACACCCCAATCCTCATTTATTGACACCATTATTGCAGTATGACGATCGAATGTAACAGCCTTTAGACCATTTACTCACCGCTACTTCATTTTTATCGCATTGCGCATGCTCGTGCGCCTCGTTGCTTTCGCAGGGGCAGTGATAAACCTATGCTACACGAGGCGTCGGATGTCTTCTTCGGGTTGTTCCATAGCGCCTTGTCGCTAGAGCGCATGCAACGTGACTCAGGGCACACTCAGATTTTTTCCGTTTATATAGCAGATGTAATGATTAACATTTTTTCGAACTCAACCCCCTGCGACTTCATTCTTGACATTTGACGACTTGACCATTCAATACCCCCGTCCTCATTACACATTCCCTCAACGCATGTCTAAATCCCAAACTTCTTCCGTTCCTCGACACATCACCTACCCAATTCGTTCACTGTTCACCATCACTGAAGCAGAAGAAAGATCGATATGCAGCAGTACCAGTTCCGCTCATTACACCGACTGCGAATCCGACGAAGATGATTCCACCGTATTTGAGAGCGAATCAGAGGATTATGGGCAGCCCATTGCAAGCTCTCTAATGCACAATATCCGCACCTCCGTGGCTAGTGAAACCTCCGAAGAAATCCACCAAGCAGACCTATTGGCAGACAAGCTGAATTATCTCTCCTTCGTCAAACTGGAAGGCGTGGTTGCTCAGAGAAAGCGGTTCGGGGATGAAGTAAAGCTCATAAACCCTCTTCCAAGAAGATCAGCTCCAAAGCCATCAACTCCCACATTCACTGACAAAGCGCTTCCCCCACCCCCGCCCATATCGAGCTCGAATCCCCAGGATCTGCACTACTGGAAGGTCGTTGCTGAGACGTCCCAAAGACGATGTGAGCAGCTCGAGAAGACCATTGAATCGCACACTGTGAAGACGAAGAACTTGGTCTCGGAATACGAGCGTAAGGTGTTGCAGCTCAAGGAGCAGCTACTTGCTGCTTCGTCGTCGTTTCAAGCCATTTTGAAGGAGAGGGACGAGCTGCGCGAGCAATTAAGGGGCGCAGGAACGTCGGGAGGGCACGTGGAGATCAAACCTGGTGGTTCAGTATCTATGATCGAAAACCCCCTGCATTGTCTTGACGATAACATTCTTCCTGTCAACGCCTCCACCTTGAAAACCCACAATGCCCATCTGTCACACCAGCTTCAGCACAACCAATCTCCTTTCACACAGGCATCTAAATCCGAGAACGAAGAGTTGAAAGCTCGATTAGTTGATGCTCTTGCTAGCAGAAACAATCTACAAGAAGAGTTGAACCATTCGAGGCAGCTGTTCGTCAACTCCCAACGAAGAATTCAATATTTGACGGAAGCAACTTACCACCGTATTGACCTCGAGGCAGATCGAGAGCTCCCCACTCCTCCAAAACCGCAGCCGCAGACTGAGATCCCATCCCCACCCAATCCTGCCGCTGTACAGGCTGTACGCGCCCTCAACGACTACATTGGGCAATCCTCCTCGAACGTCGCCGGTTGGTTAGAGCAAACCCCGGTTGACGCTTTTGTAGGGCAGGAACGTGCAAAGCGCGTGTTGGGTGACAGATTGACGGGTATGCTGGAAAGGCGCAAGTCACGCCTGCTAAAAGGAGAGAACTCGCTACTTCTTCGAGTAGTTTTGGATGTTTTCCTTGTACATTGGTCGTCATCGATAATAAACGGATGCTACCCCAGACCGAAGAAGCTTTATGATCACCTTCAAGCGACAGCGGGGAGCATTCCAACTTCAGGGTCCAGCTCATGTATGTCCTCATTTCATTTGATCGCAGTACAGCATCACTAACTGTTATTCCAGCAATCGACTCGAAGCTCGCCTTTTCTGATGATGGTATCTTTGCGTTGATCGCTTCCATTCGCTCCGACCATTCACCTGTGGACCTCAACACATGGCTGCACGACATATACGCCGACTTCTCACTCATCATGTCCACCATTGGACTTCGCTTTAAGCCGAAACACGCCTCTTCCCTTATATCTGTACTGCAGACCATCATCGACAAATCGTACGAACTGCGCTTCGCACTCGCTGAGCGAGAGAAGTGTGGCTACCTCGAAACAATCACAATTTCCCCTGATACCGAATTTCTATCGTCCTGTATGAGCGACATTTATCGAAGCTCGAAGGTCGACTCTATGTTGGAGAATAGCATCCCACAGGGATCTATAGTCCTGGGGACATGTAGCATTGGGTTGCAACAGTGTCCCCCTGTGTTACGTGGCCAGTTGAAGGGCTCACGTACCAGCTTTTATGCCGGGAAGGTTATAATGAAGCCAGGCGTTGCGCTTCGTAGCTCTATGAAGTGAAATTTCGAAAGGTTGCCTGGTTGCAAGAACTTTCGATTAAATTGAACCATATACCCCATACGCAGGCGTCTAAATAGCTGCTACTCAAATCATGGCCATTTTACTTCGGGCATATATTATGATAGAACTGTATCGAACCCCATATAATTACGCACTTAAGCCAACTTAGTTTACCAGTATTGCAGATTAACTACTTGATTCACGTAATAAGCCATCTTCATCGACAGCTGATCCTTCTCGCTGCTATTCGCATAAGCACAATGAGTGTATCGTGAGCGAGAGCGCACCTCTAAATTTGTTGAGCAATGATTCGAGCTCTCGAATCAATTCGAAGCTGGCGTGAGGTGCCACGCGCTACTGGGCTTATTTTGGAAATAATTGCCGTTTATGGCTAATGCGCAAACTGGTGGTAAAGAGTGGAACGAAGGAGAACGTCTTGCCACAAACAACAGAGTTTAAAAAAAACCTTGCTATAGCTAGAGCGACCTTTTATGGACCAGATACTCCCAAGGCGTCGTGAACCCAATCCTATCATTAATATAATGGGTGATTATTGATAAAAACAATGTGAAATGTTTGCTTCGTTTTCGTGGTGCTCTCTGTCCGTTTCTCCTCTACCCATCAGACATTCCTCTTCCCCGACCCACTGATAATAAAAATGTGCGATATGTACGGAATTGCTGCTCAACAACGCTAATTAAAAACGAGGCCTTGGAATTGTATTGGAAAGCACGTGATGCAGGTACCATCTCTGCGCCGGTTTCCCACCCATGCTGTCAACGTCACTTGAACAAACCCAAGTCCTCAGCAGCATTATATGAGCCACTTTGCACATAGAATGCGCAAAACACTAAGCAACTTTAAAGACAATAAAGGTGATATTTGACATCCAAAAAGGTACTAAAATACTTATAAAATCGATTTCTTTTGGGTCTGACTCTTTTGAGTACATAGCCTCTTGATCAACGACACCTGCCAGTGGGAACACAGCAATGGCTGTGTACTTATATATGGGTTGCGGCACGTCAAGCCAACAGCTTGAGCGTCAAACCCTCTTTGCCCACCTCTCATGACATTGTTCTACTCTAGACACAGATCACAGTGACCATGTTTCTCAGACAATTATTGGGGACCAGTCTGTCCAAGGAGAAAAAGGTCCGGAGATATGGTCAAATGCCTGCTACTTTCGATGCATCTGAGGAGTCTTTAGAGTACATTCACCCAGCTGATTTAGCCGCGAGGGACCCGCTTCAGCGATCCCTTCCATCGTTGAAACGTTACTCCAGGCATCCAGACGATGAGCTCCCCTCTTCCAGTCGCAAGGTTTCTATATATCCCACTCTTGAACCTACGTCGGAAACCGCCCAACTTCTCCCAGATGCTCCAACAGAGCCACACACAGCATTGAATTCACGCTATGAGGATGAGGAGTCTTCACTACTGGAGGCAGGGGACTCTCCCAAGTTTCCTGGTGGTTTTGAGCTTGACCCGCATCCGACCTCACCAGCTGCCGCTGAACTAGTTGAGGCAGTGGAGGACGTGGATCTTGTGGTGGAAGATGCGGAAATCAAGAGCTTCGTCGAGGAAAGCAAAGACGATCAACTTAATAATGAAGCGGATGACGAAAAGCTACCTGCTGAAGACGATTCACCTCCCCCACTCCCTGATAAGGTAGCAGAACCAGATGCACCTGTTCCGGACTATGTTGAAGAACGAAAACCTCGCAGGCCACGGAACCCAGCTGGCTTTGGCTCATTCCTGGACAACATCGTGGATCTGCAAGCTGCTGGTCAGTCACGGTTAGAACCCATCGTTATCCAGCCCATGGAGGATCCGCAGCCCCAGACATCTTCCATAGTATCCGATCCATCTGCCATCGACGTTGAGCCTCACACACCAGCTCCTGATGTCCCTAGCAAGTCACCTTTGTTGTCCCCAGTCCAACTCCCCTTCGATAATACCCAATATATGCGACATCCTACGCAGCCCACACAGGAAACAATTATTCCCTCAGGCTCTCGACGCACTCCATTCGTTTCTTCTCAAACCAATCCTTTGCCAACCCCAGATCAGGATGACCCCCCACCTACTCCGCACAAAGGAATATTTGGGGTCGATCCTGGCACAGCAAGTCGTATCGCAGAACTTGCTCGCCGGAGACGATTGGAAGCGTCCACATCAGGAGTTACTCAGCATACGAAAGTCCAGTCGGAACAGCTTAGGACCCCGATCTCACCAGAAGCGGATGAATTCGGTCATCGCAAAGGATACTCCGACGTGAACAAAGTCTCGCACGGAGGTCACGAAGCTTCTGCTCCTGCAGCTACGTCTAGCCGACCACGCAGGGCACCCAAACAGACGAACAATGATCCATACCTACCTCCAACCCCCGATTCCATTCCCAGTCCATCCTACATCGTCTCGGCGGCATCTCACCGTGCTGAGCTTGAAGCTTCCAAGCAAGCGCAAAAAGATTTGCAGGAACGTTTAGACCGCGCGATGGCTGAGCTTAACGCTGCAAAAGCCGACAACGAGCGCTTGGTTCACCGCCAGAAGCGTGAAAAAAGCAGGTTCGTGGAGGCTATGCGCCTTCAGCTCGAGGACAACGAGAAACTCACTGCGGAGAACAAGGCGTTCACACACACTATTCTCAAACTCAAGTCTGAACTCAATGATGTCAACACTTCGTTAAAAACAATCAAGAAGGAGAAGGCGGGTTGGCAAGCACAGTTGGACAGCATGCAAAACCAGGTTACCAGCACTGATAAGCGGATACGTTGCCTGGATAACGTTACACGTCAACAGTTTGAATCGCGCCAAAATGTTCTTGAGAGGCAGATCAAACGAAGGGGAAAGCTTGCTAATACATCTCCCGCTGCTGAAGTCGTCACGGCTGTCAAGACGCTCAACGACGAGATCCTGCAAGTATCGTCAATATTGGTGGAACAGATGGAAAGAGATCCACTTGATACTACGGCTGGCCGTACCCGTGCTCAGAAGGTACTGGGTCCCCAATTGACGGAGATTCTCGAGAGCAGAAAGCACCAACGCTTGATGGGCAACAATGTCCTCTTGCTTCAAGTTGTTTTGGAGGTCTTCATTGTTCACTGGTGTTCCTCTATCATCGATGCATTTTACCCGGCTACCAAAACCTTCTCTGATCTTCTCATAGAGGTTTCACAGAAACCTCCAACCTCTCCTTGTAAGCATTTCCAATTTATGGTGCCATCCAAATACTGACAAATTTCTCGACAGTCATGACCCGTACTTCACCCACATGTGGCAAATATCTCTCTGTAGTCCAAAGCCATCGAACTGATGCTTCACCCGTCAACTTCCCAGAGTGGGTCAAAGACATCATCGCAGACCTAAACCTCGTTCTCTCCGTCGGCGGTCAACGCATACCGTCGCACTATCAAGTTGTACTATCAACCAAATTCACCGCCCTCGTCAAGTCCGCATACGAGCTCCGTACTGCCCTCGCCGAACACGACATCTGTGGCTACCTCGAAATAGTCACAGTCTCCCCGCCGTTGCCATTCCAGCACAAGTGGATGATCGAAGCTCACTCAGATACGCGGAACGTCGTATCGAACCCACCTGCTGGACATGCTGATGTCGTACTTGGGACATGTGGTATTGGACTACAACAGTGTCTTCCTCCAGCTGCTGCAAGCACGTCTACAGAACCCTCCGTGGTATCAGTATTGAAGCCACAAGTGGTTACAAGTCGTGTGATCTTGAGCACTCCTTCTGCTTAAAAGGTCCATTCGTTTGATATTATTTCGTTAGAGCATATGCATGTTACAGCGGACCTGTGTTAATATCTTCATCGCATCTTCAGATTTCCCTCTTTTTCAGCGTTATTCGCATGTTATCGTTGCACGTCACTTTTATGTATACATTTCCCATTTACAATGTTTTTCAAGTTGATACCTCGTGCTTTCTCTTGTTTTCTCTTGTCCTGTTATAAAACACCTTATTCGTTTTCTGCGCATAAATCTCGATGTACCTACCTAGTACTAGTCCTGCATCTGCTCTGGATCACAAGCTTGTCATAATGAACAATTTACTCTAAAGATTTATTCGCGCCTTTTCATCATTTATGCAATCAAAAGTCCACGAACACCTATTTAAACTCGGTGCCATCTCTCTGACATATCTTCGAGATTGTTGATGGGCTGGACGAACGAGAATCGGCCATTGATCTACATGCTAACACAATGTTACCGATGCGTATGCATGATTGTTTCAATCTTGAAAAGCGCACTGATCACGAAACGGGCGAAATAAGTCAAAGCGAAGCAAATTTAACATTAGAAATTTAAATGCTATTTGTATACCACAAGGTCGTGTGTATGTATTAGAGGTTTAATAGGTTGCGAAGAAATCGCTTAAATAATAGGTTGGTGAAACAGTGAACCAGAAAGCAATAATAATGAGGGGTGGTAAAACCAAGGAGAGAGTACTTGGAAAAATCCGATATTCAGAATTGTGAAAGGAGAGTGGGACCTTGATTATTATTTTAGATGTAGCAGCGGTATTGAGGCCTGTTGGGACCCTTCCAGCCAACTGATATATCCGTTAGATGATCGCTTGTTTGAAGGAAGGATAAAGCAAGACTTACTGCATTGCCAGCAGTCGAGGACACCCTCAGGATCGTACTTCTTCTTGATCTGCTCCAGACGCTTGTAGTTCTTGCCCCAGAAAGAAGCTGAAATGGCCCAATTAGTTCGGAAGGCTTTCAGGAAATAGTAAGAAACTCACTCTTGTAGTTGGGCTCGTGGATGTCAGCCTCGTTCTGGAAAGGCAGAAAATTAGGTTTGTTATGGATGATAACAAGGAGATTTCTTACATGGTAAGCAAAACCATCAGGAGTGGCAGCACGAAGGATGTTGGCAGCGGCGGTCGAAGAAGCGTAGGCGGCTTGTCTGTCAGCAAGTGTTTCGTTCCATCCCCAAGTGTTGACGAGGATGATTTGGTAGAGAACGTCTCTCCAAGCGGGATGAACACTGGTGTCAGATACGGGGTTGCCTTTGAAGTTGTAAGGAGCGGTGATGTGGAATTGGGCAAAGAATGCGTGCTTGAAGGAGTCGAGGATGGCCTTTTTAAGGGCTGCACGGGATGCAGCAGTCTTGTGGTTCTTGGCGGGGATCATACGAGAGGTGATGGCGATAGGCAGACCAATGGACTATTTCAAAAGTGTTAGAATACGTGCGAATTGCAGCAAAGGGGAATCAATAGAGCTTACATCCTGAACACCACTAGTACCTTGGACCCATCCTTGGAACCAGTGGAGGTAAGAAGGAATCTCGGTCAATGTGGAGTTGCCGCCGAGCGAGATAGTCAGATCGATGAGGTCCTTGACGTCCTTACCAGCCTTATTAAGGTTTTGCTTGGGGGTAGTAAGAATGAGGTTTCCAATGTCGGGCTAAAGGATGTTTAACAACGTATTCAAGATTTCTAAATACCCACTCACTGTCATATATCCTCCCCAGCCGTTATTGGCAAGCTTAATCGCATCGCGGAGGTAGACGTCCAAAACCTTGCTGAAGTTCTCCTCACCAGGGGGCCAGTTGATATTTGCACTGTAGTTAGGTAGGTGAGTAAAATTGAGGGAACGGTTTAGCAGAAGAGCGTATGACTTACACACGGAATGATTCACGAGGCAAAGCTTTGAAGGTAGCCTCCAAAACGACACCGAAGGTGCCTCCTCCTCCTCCGCGGAGAGCCCAGAAAAGATCCTTGTTTTGGCAGGCATTAGCCACACGGAAGACACCGTCTGGAGTGACAATTTTATATTGAAGCTGGAATACGGTTAGGCATTGGATTTTCTGCATGCAATGGGAAAACTTACAGTAAGGTCAGCACCCAGACCGTATGCAGGAGACATAGAGGAGTGGCCACCGCCCTATAAAATACCCAATAAATTCAGCAAATTACTTTGCACAATAGCAAAATCATCACCTGTCCCCATCCACCAGCGGCACCGACGGATTGATCAGAACCGCCAACGAACTGAAGACCATTTTGGTCGGCAAAGTTGTAAATGTCCTGGAATTGTTCTCCGGCCTATTAGAGGGCGAATCAGTACAAATGGGGACGAGGTGGAAGAATACTGCGTACACCGAAGGTGAGTGCAACTGTACCCTTGCCCTTGCAGCCTTCTGCAACGAATTTGTCGACCTTGTTAATCTATTTCGCATACGTGAGTTGGTTATATCATACAAGGAACAGCTCGCGATTCCTCACGTATTTGAGGTTGTGCATCTAATGAACTCTTAGCAAATGCCACGCTTGTGATAAGACCAAATGAAATGCTTACCCAAAGACCCAAAGCACCAGGCGCGGAGCTACGACCTTGGAAGTCATGCTAAGAGTATACTAAGTAATGCTACAAAAATGTTATAAGACAAAGAACCTACTCCAGTGTTCTTGATAGCAATCGGGAGTTTATGCTTCTTAGCGAACTTGTACGCGGCTTGAACATCGTTCTTGTTCCTAACATCAACCTAGAAAAAGCGGGCATCATTAAGCGCATCAATGAAGAGAAATAAAACATCAACGACGTACGTAGAAGGGGGGGATGCTTCCCTGTCTGCAATGCTGGGGTGGAGAGAATGCCAGTGAGTTGGATGGGGATGTCCAGTCGAGATCACACTTTTCTCCAGTTGCCATACAGGTCTCGAACTGAACAGCGCTAAAGCCACCATATGCATCGGAGCGGGGCACTGCACAAAGAGAGAAATGATAAGGGATGCTTGGAGGTAACATACAAAATCTACGCACTGTGCACGTTGAAGTAATTGTCCTGAACGAATTGGCAACGCGAGGGGTCGGGTGCAACGAGGTTTCCGTTGTACTGCGAATAGCATGGCATGGGCCATGGCTCACCGACACCCAATCTTCCTTGGACGGTGGAGTTCAAAGTTGCCCATTCATTGGGACTTGGAAGAGGATGAGGGTTGCCTTGTGCAAGGACGTGTGATGCGAGCACAGAAATGCTGATCCAAACCTGGAGAGAAGAGATCATTTTGGAGAGGAGGGTCCGTTGGATGCAGAATTAAGGGCATTTTTTGGCATCCTTTTATACGTGATATAAACCACAGCACTACCTGGAGCTTAGGCTGGGGTATATCGATTCCCCAAAAGCGGTACAGGCACCAAGGATCATGACACCCATATTCAGTGCGCAGATCTGGGCGCAGAATGGGGTAGTAGACCGTTCTATCCAGCGCGAGTTCAAGGCAAACCGAGATCTGGACGACGATCATAGTCCTCGTATGCATAAGCCTCCAGAGCCGATTCGGAGGGATAGGTGCCCTGCCTAAAGAGACGAGTAAAACAAAAGAGAAAACAGTGCGCCGTGTGGAAATCGACCTTTGGAGAACTGTCAAGATGGTGGTGGTACCCCTGGCATCAGACTCTCGACGCGACAAGAGAGAGTGGAGGCGTCGCCCAGGAGGAATATGTGACTGTCTTGAGCATTGTACATTGATCCCGGGACGTTTCATTTCCCAGGGTCGGTAATCTCGATAAGTGGATGACAGCTTTGATTACGACGGCAAATTCTGAGAAACGTGGACCCAGGTAAAGCCAATGTTTCACACCGCATCCTCTAGAGTGATCCATAACGATGAGTTGTCTGTCCGCTTTACATTCCTCTGTGGAAGAAATTAAACTGTACTTGCGCGAAGTGTGATATATAGTGCCAGACTAACCCTTAAGGTTGCCAACTCTGCGCGATGACTTTTTGACTGGGGTTCAAAATGGAGGAGATGGTGAACATATGGATACCCTCAACGGGTCACATCATAATACCTCCCGGAATTGTCGTGGATAATAAGGAACAAGAACCACGACAATTACAGTCTGCAGACAGACCAGCGTAGATTTTCTCCTCGGTGGTATCACGGTCGTTTTGCTTGAATGGCACAAACTCTGGGTCAAGCTGGGACGTTTATTACATGCAAGAATTGAGGGTTTGACTCACGGAAAGTCACGAATATTCGACAAGGCATTAAGCCGTTCCTTCGTGCATAAAACTATGATAAAGCTCAGTCGGGAGACATCTGGATACGTATATTGCCATTGTTCGAGGGTGAAGCCTCTTCTTCGAATTCGAGTTCAAAACGACAATCAAAGTAGCAAGCCAGATCTTGCCCCATCCCTGTATTTTTTTTTAATTCGTCACAACCATCTGAGGAGAAGAGTAAACTGTAGCCAAGCTTGCACTGACTGCCTGTGATCCATCTTTGTTATCCTTGCGCTTCGTCGAGAACCTCGTGGGCTTGAAAATGATTCAAACAGGGGGAGCAGCCACCCGAAGGGGGTGGATAGACGGGCTGCTGGTACTGGGTTTTAGACAATGGTCATCCGAGTAGTACGGCAGTTTTCAGCATCTGTAAAGGAAAACCCTATTAGTAAAGTTCGACGCAAGAAAAAGAAAAATCATAGAGGATCCTTTGCAGATCCCCCGCAAACAAATTTCGTACAGATCATAAGATATCAGATATAAGGAATTAGTGGTAGCATGTTTGCCTAATATCTAGACATCTTATCCTGACATGAACGTATCATCCATCTTGATCCAGTCAGCCGCTGCCATGTTTTGATCTACACATAACTTAATGATCACTGAATCAGTTCTGTGTTCATTTTTGTCGTGTGTGAAACCATACCTTTACAAGTCCAAAATTACCAGGAACAAACACTATTCTTGCACCATAGATTTATAACCGATACATAACCGTGATATAGATAGTGAAAACTTGGCACGCGCTGATTCAAACAGAAGGCAGCCGTAATCTGGAGTGCGATAAATCATCCACTGACAACAGAGATAGCAAGAAACCGAAGAAAACCATCCTGGGATATTTTAAGTTGTTTTGTCGAGTTAAGAAAAGAAGAATACATACAACGTCATCATTGTGCATGCTTCATATGCCCGGGTCGGTGTCGGGGTGTTAAGAAGCCAACTGCACCTTATTGAAGACATAAATTCCCGGCGGCAGACTTTTAGAGGTGGAATCGATTAAAAGGGCCATTCTAGAAAAACGAAGACGTTCCCGCATTCCCCGACCACCATTGGCTGGCTATTTCCCTAGGCTCAGCATTGGCAAGTGGAGGTCATGAGAAAGAAGCTCAACAGAAGAGAAC
The DNA here is from genome assembly GCA_002938355.1 of Panaeolus cyanescens. Lineage (NCBI taxonomy): Eukaryota > Fungi > Basidiomycota > Agaricomycetes > Agaricales > Panaeolus > Panaeolus cyanescens. The sequence continues at coordinate 16,120 of NHTK01006061.1, read as the reverse complement.
GATGGATACGTAGGCTCATTTTTACAAGCACCACGCTGTAAATCAGGAATACAAAGCCAAAGTGTTATTTGGAAGGTGTCCAAAGGTTTTCATGCAGGATATTGTCGAGAGATAGGAGGCCCAGATAGAATGTCGAAAGAGCAGCGTTCCCAGTCTACCAGGTGCGGCTCCGAAGTGTTCGGCGATATGTCTGCGAGTCCCCATAGAAAGAAGCACTTGGAGGTATTATTTTTTACACAGCAAGGTGCTTCGATTCTATGCACAACGTGCGACCTGCTGTTAAGTGACGCGAAAACCAAGCAGGACTTCACCCCGATCCGATATTATGTCCCAAAGAGCCAATAGCTGGTCAGTTTAACTTTCTCTCAGAATTTAGCACCTGATTCACAAATGAAGTTAGAGCTTTGTATCATGTACACCTTTATCATACGCGAATGTCAAAACTGTGAGATTCAAGCTGAAGAAAAAGATTCCACGTACAAGCTCTCTTGGCAGACTTCGTTAGAAGCAAGCGCCTCTTTTGATGAGAAGTCCTTTAACTCTCCATAAAAAATACTCTACTTGTATAACCAAAAGTAGATATTAGTTCAAGAGCAAATTATCCATTGCAAAAGTTTGGCAAAAGGCAGAAAGTTCAAAGAAAGGTGAAAGAATGTTGCCAAATTGCCAAAACCATAGAGCAACGTCACGTGAGAATCGCTCGGGAATCGGCTACTATCCAGGGACCGGCGCCTCTAAACTCTGCTCTTGACGGATAGTAATAGCGCTATACAAAACCTGTCACTGATGATTTGCATGATTTTTGAATATATATAGTACTCCACAGGTTTTTAATAACCTGCAGGTTAATCATCGGGCTTCAAACCCTAATCGAATGATTGAATACGCGTGAGGTAAAAATATACCCAATGTCAAACTTCAATTGATTGCCAAGATCTCGCGACGCGAAGAGGTGATGTGCAGTTGTCTCCAGAGAACCTTGAATTTAAAATTTTACTGTAATAATCAAAGACTCGGTTGAAAGATTCACGTATCCTTCATCTTCTCTTATTCCTGGGGCATGAAAGCATCAACGTTAGTGCATAAAGGACATGAAAATATGAGACCCTTGTATCTGCTCTACTATCCTCCGAGTGAATGTGGAACATGAAATACATCATGATTACCAACTGCGACAAAAGGACTTGTCTTGTTAGACGCGCGTCGCACCTCATTCATATTCGACGCATCAATGTTGATCTACACCCCATCATGCATCATCATTGATCAATCCCGCGCGCCTGCACGCACCTACGTCTACGTTACTTGACGCAATTTATTCCGTCCACTCACAACGGCACCTGCACCAAGAAAATCTTCCAGATCAATAACACCTACCATGGAACAATATGAGCAAAGCGTTACCCAGCGTGCTATAACTTCTATTCTTCAGGTTTCATCACCATCAATCAAAGAGCATCAACTCTGCGTCAGCGATGCAGGCATGTCACATCAATTCTCCGAGCAAAATTCGAGGTTTTTTAACTCTGAGCCCCTCTACCATTTTCCGGAGGCATCGCAGGAAAGCCTGACCCAGACAATATCCGTCCTGTTGTCGATGGACTCATTGTAACTACGTAGCTACTATACTAGTAGTTGGTCATTTGAATCAGTCACACCCAGGTTAACCTGAATGACTCGCTGCAAGATTTAGGAGCTAAGTCGGCACGGAGAATAATGTGGAATATTAATGATAATGTAGGGCCTTTGAGATCCATTAGGTTTATCACATATCAGAGCGTCCCTAGGCCTACTGACATACGCATTACATCTCGGGGTGCGCATTTGCTCTCCCGTATCTAACCGCGTTTGTTCGAATTCTTGTCGTTTCTTGTGGAAAAGGCCCAGCATTCCGAAAGTCGAAGTGCATCGAGCTCAGGCCTATGACTCAAACCCTCGGTCATGTGTCAAAGCGTTGTCAAAGCGTATTGTCAGTCAGGACAACATCGTGGGATTGACCATGGGCTGTTTACCGTGCTGCCCGTGCTACATCGTAACACTTCAGGCTCCTGGAATTCGAGCAATATGAATCTCTAAGGCACTGCTCCCATTGAGTAATAGTAGCCCGGGTAGCATTCGAAGCATCCTTCAATGACCAATGACCGGCATATTACGCCAAGCCAAGATCGAAAGGCGCCCGATATCGATATTTACGATGGTACCAACTAGAAATCATGGTGCGGCAGGACGAAGTCGTTCCGTTATCGGAAGTGTCCGCTTGGGACTGATATCTAAGTGGTGGACGAAAACATGCTCGTTTGCTACGCACACGTACGAGTTTTTTTGTTTACAAGCTCCCCTGCTCGTTCGATCTGGCTCTAAATCATTCGAACAGGAATTTAATCAATCGCAACATGCGCAGAGTGAATCTTGTATAAGTATTCCTGCTCCAACGACGCGAAATTCGTCTTGCCAAGTAGTGCGGCTGATCACTTTATACTGCTGCGCATTCCTAAGGCCTGGCTTAACTCGAATGACTACAACAGTGTGTGCCTGGAAGGAACGGAAATACGGTGGGTACAACTTGACGAAGGTAAGTCTTGTGAAAAGGGATCAGGGTACTTGAACGTTGCGATTTGGACTCGATCTTGTCTCCGTAGATGTTCTGAATAATTCTGATGGGTTTAACGCGGGGCCGTTACGCTACCATGACGAGGGAGAAGACCCGGTATATGGATGATTTGCACTGCATGCCCCGATAAACTCCAGTTTCTGACCAGTCGGAGGTCCGGAAACTTCGCGTTCATGGTCCCAATACCGACCTTTTTGGAAGAGTCAAAGTTTTACAGCAATGCCATCTTGGACTTTTAGTATGGACCCGCCATCGTCGACGTCCTTCTGGCGGATAAAGAAGAAACTATCATTAGTGAAACTTTGGAATATGCTCATATTGGTGCTTCGACAATGGTTCCAGAATGTGATGGCTATCATATGTACATGTTCTGGGTTTGCCCACGCAAGCTGCACGGCATTTTCATATCACAATGACGGGTGAGATAATCTCAGGGATAGCCCATCATTCTTAGCGCACGCAGATAAGATCAACCCAGGAAAAAGTCGAGCGTACAAATTTCCTGCCGCCGGTGTAGACGCTGCTTCGAGTCCAGAACATAAAAAATTAACTGTTATAGGCAAGCCGAGGGGTTGCTTTCTCCGTATGTTTCTCGAGGACGTTAGGTAGAGTCAAACAGCTTCTACCGATAATGAAAGAAGCAATGCAGGCAGCTTCTGTGAGCTTCTGCTGAGTCCACCACCTGAGGCTCATCGGGGGTCTATTCGATTGACTTGGCACTGGCAGGTTACATATTCCAAGTCTCCAAGGTGGGAGACGAGTGAACATACGGAGCCAGAAGCATGGCTGACGCACGTACTATATCATCAACACATAAATGATGCCTTCAAGTTCGTCCACGATCGTAAAGACATTACGGTCTTATGATTTATCGACAGATAAAATGCCGGCAGTTGCTGCGGACCTGCTGTGAATTTCTGTAGTTCTATTGTATCGAATACCCTGTGGTGTCGCTGCCACTGGCAGGATTATATCATGATGTACCTATCAGAAATTCAGAGAGATTCCAAAGAAATTATATGTACTGATTTCTGCACTGAGGGTACGGCATTGTTAGAACTTGGGTCCGTGGACTTAAGGTGTGTATGTACCTTGATTTCAAAATTCGTACATACAGCTTCCGTTTCAAAATAAAAGGAGGGCTTTGAAAGACGACAACCTTCGATGCACCCTGTATTATGAGTTGTTTATCAAAGGCGTCTGTAATGTTTCTTAGTAAGGCTCATGACAAATATTCTCACGAACTTGACAGGTTTGAACCTGTTTCGTTTCTTTGTGACAACCGCCTCCCAGTACACTCCCCGTCACTGTTCGTCACGAAATTGTCACTGTGCAATCCACCGAAATCCGTCGCGCAGGTCACACAGGCATCACACACGCACCCTCTAGAGGATTCTTCCAGAGAGGTGCAAGTGAGCGGGCATAATATCAGCAGAAAAATCTATCTGTTTTTTTGACATCATCGTAGACGCCGTTGGCATCCTGCATAAGCCAGCTGAGATTCCATCCAACCTATAAACATCAGAAAATGGACGGCGCAGTCCATTCAGGAGCTTCTACAAGCACATCAGGCAGGAAAAGGTCAAGGGAGACGGAAACTGAAAGCCAGAAAATCAAGAGAGAAAAGGCCGCAGAGAGGCAACGACGAAAGCGCGAGAGAGACAGGAACGGTACGTAGTCTGTCTATCGGTTAACATACTTTACTTTGAAAGGAAATGCTCGGCTTTTTATATCCAATATCATCAATACATATACTAATATCCATCTATTTGATTTGTATAGCTGCTCTTCAGCAGCAACAGCTTGCTGCCCAACAACAGCAAGAACAGCTTCAGGCTCAACAACAGGCTGCCCAACAACAACAGTTGCAGCCAATCGTAACCCAGCCACCACCTCCAGCCCAGCCCGAATATGCACCAGGACCTGAGCTGACAGAGGCAGAGAAGGCACGGAGAGATAAGGTCCGTGCGGCTGCCCGAGACAGACAAAGGAAACATAGAATGTTGGTGAAACAACGCCGAATGAGAGAGCTAGGAATCGATATGGGCAACGAGATGCTGCCCGGTATGGAGGAGGTTCACTATAGACCTCCTGATGGCCAATACCACCAAGTGCTACCTCCAGAACTCCAGCAGCAGATGCCACCACCGCATGCCCCCCAGATTCCTCCTCATGAACCACCCTTTCCTCAAGGTGCTGTGCTAGGCGGACAAACCTTTGCATCTACTTTGTTGCTTTCATTCTCTTGCACGCCTTTGTTGAAACAACATCTGTTACGCACTCTTGGAATGTCAAACGAAGAACTTGCGTCATTAGAGCCAATCATTGCGGAAGCTTGGGACCATTGGGATCATCAGGTTAGTCTTTGTTGAGTTGACTCTTGTCACTATTTTCTTTGTTTATTTTTACATGGCTGACATGCAACGTTTCCGTAGCGGCGTCTTCATTACGCTGAGCAGGTAGCAAAAAATGGCGGACAGCCCCCTGGTATACCAGCTCCTCCAGCAGCCTATCCAGTCAATCTTGCTCAGCATGATCCTCATGCACCTCCTCATGCATTCCCTCATCCTAGTGGACCGCCCCCGACTGACCCTAATCAGGCTGCAAATGATTTCCGTGCTCGCTTCCATCGATCAATACTGGCTCCTACACCATTTAGGTCTGCATTTGCCGCTGAAGGCCAAGCGGCCTCAGCTAATACTCCCTCTAGTGCTGGATCCGCACCTGTAGATGCCATCGACCCTCATCTCGCCACCAATGGCACTGAACCCGCTGCGTCTAAGAGTACGTAACCTTTTCTCTATGCCTGTACCTGTAGCTGAGGACTCGTCCTATATAGCGTAAAGGGTTGTGGCCGATATCCTTTCTTTTTGGATTATTAAGTATTGATACGCTATAGACTGGGCCAAAGAAGCACCTTTTTCCTAACTGATATCAGAAAGGCATCTGGATTTCTGCCTGTGTCGTCCTAATCGTCGTTTCTTCCTTTTAACCAAGTGTACCGTTGCATATGCCCTCTTTTTAATATCTTCCCCTTGACTCTACCATTTTCCGATCGTGACTTTATTGTTTCATTGGACATATCCCCCCTTCCATCTGCTCCAAACCAATTTTTCATCATTTTCATTGACCTCATCACCCCTGTGTTTGCACTCTTGATCTCTATTTTATTGCTTGGTTCCATTATTTCTTTTTCTTGTCATGATGGCCAGTCCACCTGTACTCATTCTCATTTCGTATGTGCCCAATATCCTACGTCTTCGTTTGTTTGACACTCTCTTGCTCGTGTTTCCTTTGTTCTGACGTTCACAATTGTATACTAGGCAGTATATTATTAATTCCTTCTTTTTCCCGATGTCTTTTCGTGTGCTCATAAACGGTAACAGGTCGTTATCTCATACCAACTCTGGCTGCCTTATCCTCTGATGGCTGGTATGCAGGCTTTGTTCTTAGCAAGGCCTGGCACGCACACTCATTCTTGGAGTCATTACAATGATCCTTGCACAACGCACCAACAAGCGAAGCTCTTTTCTTCCCTTGGAATAACGCAAACACTCTCCCCAAAAAAATAAAATTCCGATATCACCTACCCTTACCAACTCCTTTCAACGACCTGCTGCTGCTTTCAGATTTCCATAGCAAAATTAACGGCTTTCTCAGTACCTCGCCCAGAGATCTCATGCCCTATATTCTCTTAATCGGCGAAAATCGAATTTAAAATGTCGGGTGTTTCTCATGTATGGGAGTACGAGGTGATTCATGATTCCTTTTTATATGAGCAATGCTCTCACTAACTGGAAAATATTGCTCCCTCCCAAAAATTTCAGTGCGATTTCCTAGAGTGAAGAAAGCCAGAAATACGTTCAGGCAAAGTATGCACGCACTGCCCTATTCATGGTGTTGCCTACTAGCAGGACTACGACTTGTACTCCTCGTATTCCATGACGTCAGACAGGTCTGGGAAGAAACCATGGCTCGCAAAATAATGTCGTCGACTTGCTTCTCTTCATACTTGACGAGCTATCTAGCGAGCAATAATAATTCATTCCCAGACCGCTAAACCCCCTAAATTCCATCCCGTAATAGACGGTGCGCCCAAAGAAGTTGATCCTTTTCAAGGCCTGGTTATCCCACCTCCACATCTTGTCGCACAGAAACTGTTGATTGTTCAATACCTCTAATCAATGATTTATTCTCGTCACACGTTGCCTCAAGTTATTGTACATTTCTCCGCGCGTCTTACAAGGAAGCCGCAAGCTGGCGCCACTCTATGCATTCTATTGAAACATTTTGCAACTACCTTCTCCACTCGCATAAAGACAAGATCGGCGTAGCATGGCTCGTTACGCGTTGCACGGGGTGGCCCTGGGGCCTGGCAGCAGATCCAGACGCGAGACACAATGATGATTACTTCAGGTCTGGGTCGCTGAAGCGGGTTTACCGTATTATAGTGGTTCGCCCCGCATCTTCGCTGATGACAAATGAAGAGTGAATTGCGGATAAAAAACTGAAAGGTTCGCGTATCGTGTACCAGAAGATCAGCTATAGGTTACACGACGTCGCGGTAAACGTAGCGCATTCATGACTGATACAGTGTTGAATAGATGGGTTGTCTTTGAGAATGTGTGTGTGAGTATTGTGGATTGAGTTTGATGGTCACGGTGCCCGCTTCGATTCGTCCCTGCAGTGTATAATCATCTACCTGTATCCATGATTCCATGTTAGTCGTGTCAAAGAAATCCAAAACAGTACCTATAGCCATCGTATTCGAGAACGCGATGTGACTCATCGAGCCACTTAGAAGTGCGCCAGCGCTGGATCGAACCCCAAACACATGGTCCACACGCGTTGCGCAGCGCCGTACATACTGACTTTGCTCCCATCCCTGATCCGAATGTTGTTTTGCAAGTCGATTTTACAGCGTTGTCCAGGTACCTCGACAAATTGGTCCCGCGAAGCTAAATTCCGAGGTATCGATGCGTATAAGGATTTGCTGTATACCGAGGACGTTTCAAGCGTTGATGCTCTCTGCATGTCATGGTCGCGGTCCGTCCAGATGTCTGCTAGACTTGAATGAGTTTTGGGGTGCCAAGTGCGGCACAGTCGCCTTTCACTAAAACCTTAAATCCATACTCGTGGTCCAGAGGGCCGTCCAGACTGGATTCCCAGACGCAAGGGTTCACAGAATACCAGGGTACAGAAGGTTTAAGTTAAGAACCACACACGTCGATGAAATTCAGGTGTGAGTTGGGCGTGAGCGCATGAGAAGTTCGGCCATGACTCGGGCACCCTGAGGCTGTAATGCCGTAGTTCGGCACGAAAAGCATAAAGACAAATTAGGAAGGTAGTTCTCACACCTCATCGAATTTACTCTCAACGCGAACAAGGCCATCATCACTGTCCGCCAATTTTACCAAAACGAAAGTAGATTGAACTTGGGTTGGAGTCAAGTGAATTGTAACGTATGGGTCCTTCTCAATTTTAACACGGTGCTAATTTTATTTTATTTCAATTTATCAACAGCTGGCATATAATAAGATCCGATGCACGACGTGATCATTGGCATTGACATTCGACTATTGACATAAGTATCTTTGCACACTGTGTGTGTGATTGCAGCTGCCTACAAACGGTAAAGTATCATAACATGGGACCATCCTTTCGAACATAAGGCTAGGACGGACAAATTTTTATTTTTACTGCAACTCCTGGCAGAAAAAAATGCTGTCCATCCAAAAAACCATGGGGGGCATATTCCCAGTTGGGTTGGTGGGCGTCTGGGGGTGACGAGATTATTTGATACCCCCTCGGTTCCTCTCTGGCAGATACATTCAGACAGACACGTGTGGGAGGCCGGGTGCACATCAACCCAGTCATACAGCTGCATGTGGATGATACGCCAGATTTAGCTTGCCCACAGCAGCGCCCCATACCTGAAGTTTCTAAACTTGGCGTTCATCTCTTTCTCTCCCTCATTGTCTGAACCGCACGCTTCTTCGTTCACTTGAAATCCAGTCGCACCTTGTCAAACACTTCAGATCACCCACATTTCGTGCTTCTCAGCCATGAACGATCCCTATGGCAATCCAGTTTGGGCAGCCGAGTCTGAATCATATCAGAGTCTGGCTGGAGAGCCAGAGAATCTGCAACATTTAGACCTCTACCAATATCTGGATCCACGACTCCTTCCTACATGGGCACAGTCAGATCCTGCTCCTGCTCCTCCTGCTCCTCCTCATCCTCATACATTATCGCAAATGATGCCTCAATTTGCCTACAATCCTGGGCATCCCCCGCAGATTCAGAAGGATTATTACTCTACAACGCCAGACCCACTGGTGCTTGAATCACAGATTCCGAAGGGAAATCCACATATCAAGGACATTGACGACGCTATGTTCTTCGATATTTGCCAACGTCTGACGCTCAAAGCCCTCGTATTATTAGGATCGGTATGGATTCCTTTGAGCAGCTCTATGTCGCATTGACTGACTTCGTGTCTACACACCAAAGACTAACACACAAATGTGGAAACGGTGCTATCTCCACCAGGAGATCTGGACACGGCGCCTGGCTCTCATATGTAGACCGCAGGCTCTGACTCCAGCTCTCCTGCTCGATCCTTGGTCAACAGAGCGCCCGTTAACCGTTGTCCAACTCGCCCAGTTCTGCCAATGGACAAGTAAATTTTTGCACGCCATTAAAACCCACTCACGCGACCTCGTGTGCACAAGAAGGGTGTTGCCTGTACCCAAAGGAAACCCTGAGCGACAGCCTAACAAAGGGACGAAGAGGAAGAGGACAAATGCCACCACGCAGCCTGCTGAAAGTAGACTGAACCTCCGACTTCTTCCGGGCGGCCGACACCTGGTGGTAGTGGACAACGACAAGCTTCAGCTATTCGACCTGGGGCTGAGGAACGATACCCGCTTCATGATACGAGCGTCAGTCGATTTGGAGCTTCCCGCAGAGCTGCGAAACCGGTGTCGAACGACCGTCGAGCTTTACAATTATGCGACCGCTGATTCTGATCGTTTTCGAATTCTCGTCATTCATGACAACGACATGTTTGTTCCGACGTTACACCCGTTACCGACTAGTCTGCTCACTTTGCCGATTTTTTCAGCGATAAATGGTGTATATCCGTTTACGAAGTTCACCTGGAAAAACATATGTTAGAGACGGTTCAATTCCTTTTAAGGGTAACTGGAAGACGGCCAGGTGGACGATTACTCTACGCTGTTAGAGATAACTTTATAGCCATGTTGAGCGGAAGTACGCTCAAAGTGTGGAACGTTTTGACGCCGGAGAGGTATCTCAGCTGGGACGTTGGCGACGTGTACAAGGACGTTAAACTAGTATGTGCTCACACCTGCACTTTATCCTGATTTAACTTTTATCTATTATAGTTGACAATTGCTGTGCCTTTCACGGTCCTCATTATCCACCCACACGGGGTCATGGGTTGGAGAATTCCCGAAAGCGAGCTTCCACAGCCAGGTTATAATCATCACATCATGCCATATCAACCGTCCCACCCCGACATCTTCTACGACATGTCGTTCGCAAAACATATTCAAGATGCATGGACACTGAATAGATCGACGAACGATACGCTTGCCATCACTAGCATGGAGTGGGAGCTCCTGTTGCCTATCTGGCACGACTACGATTCCTTGTTATTCGAAGGCCGAGCACCACCTCAGGTTTTATTCGAAGTCAAATCGAGGCTCGAGGTCAACCGCACGAAAAGGATATTCCGCTGGCGCTATTCTTATTTCCTTCCTCGACCTGGGAAACCTCGTAGTGGCGGGTCGCTCGTGTCGACGTATCACTATGAAGTGCCCAATCAGTGGGACAAAGGATTCCAGTATATCGGCGTGAATGAAAATTATCATCTCCTGGCAGGGTATTCTGCTGAACATCAAGTCGGAGGTATCGTCGGCACCCCTTTGACGCTCTCTAAACCCCCGAGACAAGGGCGAGAAAGGCAGCACGAGATCAAGGAGCCATGCGCACCCATGTTTTGGAACGTTCTGCCAGTGAAAAAGGCAGAACGTGTCGAGCGTATCGTCCAGACAATGACCATGTGCCCGCTAACGGGACGAATATGCTACGAATCATCGCCTCATAATATCAACGTTATTGATTATTTTTGCATGCCAAAAGAATGATTACAGTTGGTTGTTTCAAATAGCGTATACCTCATATTTTTATATCGCTGCTTTTCCTTTGTGTAGTTGTAATGCCTCTGCCCTTTTACTAATAGGTGTTACTACTGGGTGTCTCTTTGTTTTATTTGATTTAATGGGAACACTTTTTCTGTCAATAATTTAGATTCAACCATTGAAAGGGGCAGAGTTGTATTTCCTTTTCATTATTGTTTTGTGGCGAATCAAAGATGAAGAGGCAGGAGGAATAAAGCAAAGAAGCGTCGGAGATTGAAATTTCAAAGTAAACATGTCCATACGCGCTTGAATGCTTTGGACAATTTCCACCAAACTTGCAACTCTCCACCACTCTTTTCTCTTCATCCACTATCCTCATCCTTCGTTTTTATCATGGCTCACAGTTATATCGGGTACGCTGCAAAATTAACATAAAATCCTGAAAAATGACTTATAAATTCGTAGGAAACCGATATCGCTTATTTCGCATTCAGATGTCCGCTATAGAGGTATTCTAGCGGGCATCGATCCTCATGCGTCGACAATCCAGTTGTCCAATGGTACGTCGATGTAAAATTTATCTAAACGCTTGCTGACGATATTTTGTTACTAGTATACTCAATGGGCACAGAAACCCGACGGTAAGAGCACTGCAACGTGTTCGCCACAAACCCAATTCTGAAAGAACATTTTATTGCAGCCCCCCAGCGCAGTTCATCCCACCCGTTCCAGATCCCTATGCATACATCATCTTCCGTGCATCAGAGGTCAAGGATCTCTCTGTCGATGAGCCCACAGCACCCCAACCACCCCCACCGCAGGCCAACATCCACGCCGACCCCGCAGTCATTGGAGTGAGTCACCCTTCCTTTCTCATTCTACGTGTCCTCTTTTCCATTTCCATCCTAAAAGATGAATCATTACGGATGTTAAATATATATTACATTCCGAGAGCGCAATACCCCTTGTGGAATTTTCCGTTGCCTTCCTTCTGATCCTATTCTTTTTGATTCGTTTGTGGGACATAAGGACTCATCAGTTTAACTTACAGGTCGCCGCGGGCCCACAGGCTCCTTACAATGGGTACGCTGCCGGAAATGCGGGTGCTGCCGCCCCTGCACCAGCAGCTAACAACCAGCCTGCCCAACCCGCCCAACCCTATCCCCAGGGACAAGCACCTGCAGCCGCCACCAACACCACAGCCCCCCCAACCCAAGCGCCCCAACAACCCCAGCAGACCCAACCCCAACAAGCTGCTCAACCTGCTCACAACGCTCCTAGGGCTGGCCAAGGCCGTCGTGACAACGCCGTGCGCAGCGCCACCACTTCCTTGGAGACGGTTGAACGCGCCATCGGTGATCTGCGCACCAACGGAGGGTCTGCTCAACCTGCTGTCGTTCACGGTGGCCGTGGCGGTGGACGTGGAGGGCACCGTGGAGGACATCGTGGTGGTGCACCCCGTAATGATGCCGAGCAGATTAAAGTCCCCACCACGGATTTCGATTTTGAGAGCATGAATGCTAAATTTGACAAGGCTGCTATTTCTGTGAAAGAGGATGGGAGCACGACTGGGGATGTTGAGGACGCTGAGAAGCCGGCAGAGAAGGAGCCGCCTGCGTATAATCCTCAGAAATCGTTCTTTGATTCGCTTTCGTCGTCTGCTTCTACGCCTGGTGGTGGGCCGCAGGGTGAGCGGGGAGGAGGACATCAGGGTGGGGGGAGGGGTCGTAGGGGAGGACCTGGTGGAGGACGAAACCGCCGTGAGGAGGAGAGGGAGAAGAATGTGGCTACGTTTGGCGAGCCTGGTGGTGTTGGGTTGTTGGGCCCTGGTGCGTATGTTGGTGGTTGGGGTGGGTATGGACGTCGTGGTGGACGCCCCCGCCGTGGTGGTGGAGGAGGAGGAGGAAGGGGAGGTGCTAGTAACCAGACTGTTCAGGCTCGTGGATGAGTGTGGCGATGAAGATGGCCTTTTTTCTTCTTTTCGCTGTTGTCTGGTCATGGGAGGTTGGAAATGTTTAATGTAGGACTAGTGTTTTTCGAGTCGTTGTCTGTGATCATGATTCATTAGCTACGTGGTTGTTTTTCGGTTTTATGTGTAGTGTAGCATATCAGATGTCTCCGTTGGAGGAAAAAAATGCTACAGTTGTGTTTTGGTTTTTGAATGTTGATGGTTATAATTATGGTGTTGGTTGATGAATGACGATGATTGAATTGAATTGAATTTGTGCATAGTAGATGTACAATTGAGATTCCAAGTAATTATTATAAAAACAACAAAGAAATTTAAATGGGATGTGTACATGAGGGCATGATGAATCGGTGAAAGCGAAAATCCAAAAATGCCAATAATTAAATCGTACTGAAGTACCGAAATTTTAAAAAAAAATATTATGATAAAGGTTGATTAAATAAAGCAAGATTCTACGAATATGTTAGTTGTGAATTAAAGTTCCTTGGAATTGGGGAGACGACGATGACGAGAAAATAAAAGAAAATAAAATACAACGAGTTGTACAAAGTTAAGGCATAACATTTTATTACACAGAATCTAAAATCACCACCGTCAGCATAATCATCATAACTTTTACTCAAAAAAAAAACGGACCTGAATTAAAAACCACGCTCACTCCTCCACAACCACCGGTCCTAATACTTTTACTTTTGCATGACGCGCCCTATGCCACGGCGGCGGCGTCAACTGTGTCCTCAACTCCTGTCCCTCTGCTTCATCATCAGCCCCAGCACCTCCATGAGCAGTGTAATACGCTCCATAACCGTAGCCGAAGCCGTAGTTGTGATGACCATGGCCTTCGTGAGTCTCCCCATGCCCCTGTCCCTGGCTCTGGCCTGCCCGAAGACCCCAAAACACCTCGCGTTCGCTTTCCTTGACGCTGATATTAGTATTCGCCAAACTGTGCCTCCGCTGGAAATCAAAGTGAGGTAGCTGGAATGGGGGGTTGTGATGCGTATGCGTATGTGCGTCGTCTTCATGTTGATGTGCACCTATACGTTGGTGTTGGTGTTGGTTTACGTCGTCGTCGTCGTCGTCTGAAAAGCCAGGGACGTGATCTAGTATTTTTCGATACGACAATTTTGGAGGCGCCTGTATAATCACATAAAATAAAACAATGAAAAAATCGTCAGCACACCCCTCAACCAAAACCAAACACCAAAGAATCAACACTAACCTTTTCACCCTCCTCCTCATCCCTCTCTCCAAACCCAACAACCGTAACTTCAGAACCCGACGTCGACGTACGTGGGGTATTCACTCCATCCTCACCCTCACTGCCACTCCCACTCTCCATATAGCTCCCCAACAGGGTAGGAACAGGAGAAGCGCCGTCTCTTGTATCATCAACGATCGCGAATCCGTTTCCTCGACTTTGATGCGGGTGGTGATACTCCATTGTCGAGCTGGACGAGTTCAACTCTGACGACGACACCACCGCCGCAGAAGACCCCGCCCCCGCCCCCGCCGCCGAAGTCTGCATCGACAACCTCTCCCTCAACTTCAAACCTATCGTCATCTTCGGGAACGACACCTTCAAATTTAGATTATGCCATTGTATTTGGTTGCTGGTGAGGGAGGGACATGAGGGGACGCGTCGGAAGAGCTTTTTGGGGAAGGGGAGTGGGGTGGTGGTGGGTGTTAAGAGGTTGGGATGGGTGGTGGTGTTGGTGCTGGTGCTGGTGGTGGGACTGTATGAGAGGTATACGAGTGTGATGGTGTTGGTGTCGATACGCGATGAGGGGTTCATTATGAACGACACGGGATTGACGGAACGAATAAAGAAACGCGGATGGACGGGAGGGGGTGGATGATATAGAAAACGCAATCGCCGAGTCCCAATTCAAATGCAATACGAAACGCGTCCACGATCAAGGATCAAGGTGTGGTGTGGTGGCGTCCCAATGAAGTCAAGTGTCGCAGTCGCAGTCGAGAGCAGAGCGTAGAGATAAAAAAAAATCACAAAGACATATAACAAAAAAAAACAGAGTCAGTCAGACACATACAATAAAAACAGAATAATATGGAATAAAACAGAATAATAGGGAATAGAACAGAATAATATGGGAAGAAAAAGAGACACGCACACATTCACTTTTAATCTCGACGAGGCTTGTAACAACAACAACGCCTGTTCACGATGCCGCTGCCGATGATCTAGCGTATGGTCGACGGGGAATGCGGGTGGGAGCATAGGTGGAGTATGCACAGAATTGGAGAATAAAAAAGAAGAGAAGAGACAATAGGGTAGGTTTAACAAGAAACAAAGAGGAGACGCAGGAGACGCGATTAAGGTGAAGGTGATGGTAAAAGTCTGTAGTGTCGTAGTGATAGATTACGGATTATAGAATGCGGAGTATAGTGTCAATGGCTCGAAGGCTGAACCCTCTTTGTGTTGGTGTTGGTGTTGTATAGAACAGTATTGGCGTCGGTAGGCGCAGACAAAACAAAACGAAAACCAGACAGACGCTCGTCGACTTCTTTTTCCGTCGTCCTTCGTATAGCTGCTCAACAAGAGAGCGGAGACTGCAGCGAATCCAAAAGGGGACGTCGTATCCGACGGGTACCAGTAACAACAGGGGATAAAGTGTAGTAACAACACCTAAATCTGACACTGAAACGAAACGAAGCTACAGCACCAGACCCTACAGTAGTGTTTCAGGTTTCAGGTACTGTACTGCGGGTGCAGGACGTCAAACCCGGACTCGAATGACGAGGAAGAGGAGGTGCTGTAAAAACACAAACGACGCTTGATGCGAAGCGAATGAGATAAAGAATAGAATAGAATGAAACGTTTGGAATGGATTACACCAAGTGCAAAGTGCAAAGTGGCGTGCGGGGATAACAAACACCGAAAACCAAGGGACCAAGGGGCGGCGGTGGGGGTGTTGCAGTACAACGCCCAAAAAAGATGTTAAAGGACCGATTGAATAAAAATTAAATGTCCAACCAATCCAGAGCGGGGAGGGGGGGATGTGAGTGGGTGGCGACTCGTTAAGGATAGTTCAGTTCTCCGGCTGTACAGTGATCGGTATCGGTATTGATGAATTGAGTCGCGTTGTTATTGGTATTGGTGTTGTTATTGGTATTGTGGGTGGGCGGCGGCGCTGGCTGAGTCACTGGTGTTGTACTTTTCTCCGTAGTCAGGGATCGCTGTTGTTCTCGTTGTTCTCGGTTTGTTTTTGTTTCGAATACGGTGACACAGATACGGTCTTGGGGGTATAAAACACCAATCCAATCCGAGGTCAAAGCCAACTAACAGAGATGGGGGGAGGGGAAGGAACAAGTCTAAGAATCAGAAATCAAGAACACGTTGGGTAGATAAAGGAT